>PVIR01006141.1:5468-67889 GCA_004026965.1 Petromus typicus
AAAAAAAAAAAAAAAAAAAAAAAAAGTATGTGATAAACATACATCAAAATTAGTGTAGCACCCTTAATGAAAAGATGGAAAGTTTATTTCTGAAAATGCAAAAATGTTGCACAAGCTAATTAAGTAAAATCTGAGTAAATGCTCAGAATCTTCAAGTCTTCATTTAGGATGACTGCACATAAATGGCCGGCAGTCGCAGGTCATCCATCAGCGTTTCCTGTTTCTTTAAGTCTGACTGAAAGTTAGTAAGTGACAGGTTAATGGGCTCCTGTTTTGCACACTCATAATTGTATTCATTTCTGTAAGTATCAACATCACCTGGAATCTTTTGTTCATAAGCTGCTTCCTTGATGGTAGCACAAGTTCATACTATACAATATGGATACAGTTAATGCACTTTTATAGTGCATATTTATTGAACACTAACTCCACTTAGATGACATTCTAAGTACATGCTGTCTTCTGTTGAGTATGGCTATTTTAGTTCCATTTCATAGATAAGGAAACAGAGATAACAAGAGTTTAAATAACTTCATCAAGGTTACATGGATTAAAAATTCTATCTGGCCTATTTGACTCCCAAAACAATGCTCTTTACCACAGTCTCCTTCAAATAGGACAACATTAGGACCATCGAGAAGAGCTCTGGAGTTGCCCCAGATGTGAGAGCCCCCCAGTAGAAAGGACGCTTTCCTGGAGGTTAAGACAGACACTCTTCACCTGTGATCACATCAGACTCCTGCAGATTCTGATGTGAGTGGCAGAAGGTGGTTATAATCCAGTCGTCCACAGGAGCTTGCCAGCTCTTAATGTAAAACTAATGCCCCATAATAGAAGTGCACACATGATAGCGAGAATGGGAGGACCTTTTCTTTAATACAGACACAGGCACTTAGGAATCTACAGACAGCAGTTTGAAGCTATTTCAGAAAGAAAGGTTGTGATGATTAGAGCAAAAATGCAAAGACCAGTACACATCAGACCTCCTTTGGGAACAGGAGATGCTCATTTTTACTGTTTTAATAATAGCAGCCAATAACCAGGAACATTTTTTCCTGGGGGTGATGAGGGTCAGGTGTAGCTGGCCAGATTGTCTTTTGTTCTTTTGAACCAGACATTTGACAGGCTGACATGATTACAATGTCTTTTTCTCTACCTTTGTAAACTTCTCTGCTGTATATGTCAATGTGGTGACCCTGCACTATGGGGAGAGGACAAAAATGAGCTCCAAACTAGTGCCAGAAAATACTCCCTGTTATGAACTCAGGGTGCTAAGCAAACGAATGGACTTGTCACACCAGACATGATACAATATTGAAATATAAATACATCACAATTTGTTTCTCTCCCTTCTCTTCTGGGTTTATACATGATGCATTGTATGTGATTATCCCACAGACATCAGTGTTATGAAGCTGCTTTACATTTCATTGTATTGCTGTATTTGAGTGTTTGTTTTAATATTCACTCTAATCTTACAAACTAGTTTCACTCTTGTTTCTTTCTAGGAAAGTGAATGTAAAATAAAATCTAGTACATCTTTCTTTTAGAAGAAATGTTGAGTAACCAGTGGTTTTATGGTACATTTATTAAATATTAACTATAGAAGAGGAATTATCTTGGGTCTTCTGCAATATCAAGCCAAAAAAAGACACATTTTCTGCCCGCATGGAAGTTATAGTCTGATATACAAAACAGAAATACACAATTGCCCTTTATTTGGCCAAACTGCTTCCCTAAACCTACAGCAAACTGTTGTATTTTAAAGTAAGATAAAGTTCACTTTATCCATTTAGAATATTCAATGTGGGATGACGAACATGTCTGAAGCAAGGTGCCACGCTGCTCCATTACTGCTCAGGACAAACCTCACTAGGCAACCCCTCACTGGATCACCATGTGGACAAAACCTTCTCTCTGGAAAAGGTTTTTACACAAACACCGGAACTTTCTCTTACTTTTGAAACCTCAAGTGGAACTAAGGTTTCAAAAGCAATTCTGAATCTAATGATAAAACAAGTCCAATCAGGGTTTACTTTGCAAGACAACTGTCTTGAAATAATAAACATAGTCATATATATGAAAATTCAAGGGTATACTGAAGAACTCTTCCAGATTAAGGGAAACTGGGGAGGTATGATAACCAAGTATGCACAGTGAGGGCTCAGATACTAAGTCCTTTGTAAAGAAGACAGTATATAATTTACCTACTTGCTGTGTTTGGTCACAGACTGTAAAGAGACAAAAAAAATAAGGATTATACTAATATAGTTGCTATATCTGAGTGTGACCCCTCAAGGTGATTAGTTTGAAATTTCAGTGCTGAGGAAAGTTAAGGTATAAGCTGCAAGTATGAGGCCCTCTTAGGCTGCATAGTGGGCTTGAGGACTGCCCAACCTATAGAGAGACTCTGTCTTAATGCCCTACCTAAGAATCTCTAGAGGAGCATTTGATGGTGGTTAGAATTAATCAGGTTAGTACCTGAGGGTGCAGCCACAGTAAGTGTATCAGTGCCTTTTTAAGAGAAAGGACAAAACCAAGGAGAGCAGATGATCCTTTCTCAGGATGTGATGTTTCATATGGCTTTGGTACTGCACAGAATTTAGGCAAACAGGCTCTACCAGCAGATGCAGCCGCCCTTCACACTTGGCATCGAGTACCATCTAGAGGGCTAGAGGGATTCACTGCATTCTTTTTTTAAAAATTTTTAAATTCAAATCTTTATTGGTACATTATGAATACACATTATCATCGCATTCAACATTGAGAGTTTGTAGCAGAATATGACATGACTTGATTCTCATTTTTCCCTTCCTCCCTGCCCTGCAACCCCTATCCCCAATATACATAAGTTTTGTTTCCTTTTTTCTTTATTACTATCACATTCTTGATCAGTTTCTCAGGGTGAACTACTAAGTTATAATTATAGAAAAAAACTAGGACAGCAGCTATGGTTTGAACATTCAAAGATCACGCCTTTACAGATTAGGTTCCTTTTAAACTGGTGACCTAATGCTAGCAAATATTTGTAGTTGGTATTGTTCTTGGTGCTTGGTGGGATTCAAAGTTTATTTAAAATATATAAATATGGTATCTAGATACAAAAGAAAAGGAGAACATGCAAGAAATGATCAGAAAGTAAGAAAATAATAATAGAAGTTACAAGTGTGGTATGAAACCAGGACAGATTCAAATTAATAGGCTAACCATGGGTGATAGTAGTGTCTGCTTTGGGATTTGGTTCTTTACCAAATTGCATAATTTAATATTGTTATTACTGAACAAGCAGGTAAATTCCTCCAAGCCTGGATTTTTACTTGCAAAGTGGAATAATACCGTCAAGTCAGAGCATTTTAAAAAAAAATGATTAAGTGTAAATTTACCCATATTGACCTATAGTAAGTACTCATTAAATAGTAATTTTGCTTGATTAACTTTCTTACATTCTTGAAGACCTACTTTCTCCTTAGGAGGAAGGAAAAAGGGAAACGGAGCATCATGTGATGTTCAAAACACGGACTTATTATTTCTCTGTGTTATTTTTACATGCCTTCCTATAGTACTTCCTTCCCCCATCTGGGGTAAGAGCAGACAGTCATCACAGCTAGCTACTTAAAACCTCATTTGCAAAAGATCAAATCTGATAGAAAAGGAAAAGAGTCCTTTGTGAAGCTATTTTTGAGGTACGGATGGTAATTGCAGGAGAAGGCACTCATCAGTATGCACAGGAACACTGTCAGTCCTCGGCCCGCTTCTCTCTGAGTGTCTGTGCTTTGGCACAAGTATTCAACTGCTGGAACTCTGCAAGGGCATTTATGTATCTTTTAAGTTTCACCTATCCTGCGAGAACAGTGTCATAATGCTGAGGCAGTTTGCTCCCTGTGTATTAAAAGAGAACACCTTTCCACTTTGGTGACTTCCTCTGAATCTCAGTATCATTGCCAGTTCTGAGTATTTAAGTGTAATTTCTCACTCAGTGACAAAACTCCAGATTTGTTGGAGCAATTTTGGTATTCAAGATGAAACAGCCTCCTTGTATTGCTGTGAACCAAGGTACCCAGAAGCCCCTATGAATTTCCTATTTCCATATGCACCAGATTTTCACATTCTGAAATGTTTCTTATGGGAACATGAGAAAACAGTTATAATTAAACTTAAGTAGGGAAAGTATTTTTAACATAGTTTGTGGGATATATCCTGGGGAAGGGTCTGTGAAGGCAAATCCTACATGATCAGACACCGGGGGCCCCTGAGTCAGAGAGCTCTCTTCTTTTCCTCCCCAGCATAATCATATGCACTTAGTACATGAACAACAGTGCTTATTTGGGGCAAAGCCACAGAAAGAAGGACCTTCATTTTATCCATGTCCACATTTTATTTTAAATCAACACATATATATTTCTTGGCTGAAACAGAAGTAGATTTGCATTCATTTATAAAAATGCCATCCTACTCAGAAATCAAAGCAAAGTATTTGCGAAAGAATCATCTGCTACTTGCTTTGTGGAAGAAAATAAAATAGACACTACATTCTGAGAAAGACAAAGATTTCTCATACCTATCTTCTTTATCTTTATGTTGTTCTGGATCCAAGAAAGGAACTTTTGTGTCAATTCCCACACTCAAGACATTAATTTCCATAGCTTAAAATAACAAACAATTATAAAGTCAATGGCTTAATACAATATAAAATTACTATAATTGAGTAATGGAGGGCTTCACTGGGCTCTAATCAAAAACTGTGATATGCTCTTCATAACAACCTCAAGGGACAATGCATTTTCTTCTGTTCTTCCATCTTCAAAGTCATCTACTGTCTACTATCTACTGTCTTCAAACCCACAGCACTGATTTCCTTTTCCACATGTTTCCCTACTTACAAGCATTGTTGGATTACTTTGGGTCTAATTGGACAATCCAGAATAATACTCCCCCTCACAAGTCAATTAAGTAGCAACCTCAGTTTCACATGGAATCTTGATTCTCCATGGTACATACAAGTAATTTAACTCACAGTTGTAGAAGGTTAGGAGGTATGATTTCTAGGTCACCTCATTTAGCCTAATAGTGAAAACTGTGACAATAAAAGTCAGCAGTATAAAATTACCAAGAAAATATACATTTCATGAATAGCATGTTTACTTCAATTAGACACAAACAACAGCATGCCAAGATATACATATTGCAGGATTTCTTTTTAATGTACAAACTAAGCTAGATGGGTCGTATTCAATACTGTTTAGACACCAGAAGCCAAGGAGGAAGACTTCGTGATGCTGGCACTGATGTTTCTGTGCATTACACTGACTGCAAGAGTGTGCTTAGCAGATGTTTAGGGTGTTTTTAATTTATAATGTTTGCACTTTTCTGTATATATGGTCTCATAATTTTTTCAAAAAAATGAGTTTATCACAAGATAGAGGAAAAGTTATACATTTTTCACTATATAAATCATAAATATACAACGTCATACAAGCAACTATGCATATCAAAATTATATCTGGGGTTTAACACCTACCTCTATTTCTTTAAAATGTACAAAGTGCACCGCACAGTAATTTTAATAAATTTTTAAATATATTGAGTAGTATTTTAAAATAGGAGTGAGGTTGGGAGAAAATCACATAAATATGTTGTGTGAAAATAACATGTGAGGATCTAAATGCAGATGTGCCATACTATTTTGTAAATATCAGTAAATTCATGTATTACTCTTTATTACTTCCTTTCCCAGTGTATGTCCCAGGTTGAACTGTGGTATAACGAAGAGCACATTTACTTTTCTTATGAAATCAGTGAAATTTTCTCAACAGCACTGATCTTGGAAGCATCACATGTAAGTGAAGTGCAGTGTGCACCACTCTGCCCTATGCAACAGCAGCCAGCAAATTCATGACCACTGACCAGCCACTCACAGTCTAGTAGAGCTGTGGTGAATCTGGGCTACATAAGCTTAGTGAGCTGTTTGCATTATGAAGGCACTAAAAGATTGAGCATCACTGGTCTAGCATATTCCACAAGATATTTTGATGGGAGTTAAAACAATTCCCTTTTAAAGCAACCCAAGTGCATGTATGAGTAAAGAAGACATGTAAATATTCTGCTTTGTGATGAATATGGTATAACACATGGATTCTGGTAAGGACTTTTGCTTCATCTGAATCCTTGTTACAAATTAACCCAGATAAGTGACTCTTCAGAAAAGTGCCAGGCAGGTTTACTAGTACTTCGTATATGAGGTTTACAAGATGAACTTCACATTCACTATAACTAAATGGAAGCTAGTTGTGATGTTTAAGAAAAATTACAGTATAAGAATCCTGAATCATATACCTTTAGAACCCTGCAAATTTGTATGCCGACTGCCTCTACCTGCAATATTATGATGTAAAATAACACCCTAATGGAAAACTTATAGTTTTGGAGATAGTAAATAACTTTCTCTAGTTTGGACTGTTCACTTGTTAGTCTGTCTTCATCAAAGTAAAACAAAGACAGGAGCAGCCACTACAAAGTAAAATAATGTGCTAAGCTAACGGTAAGTGAACTGAGCATGGATGAAATCAAGCTGGTGGATTTTCCATTGTCTTCAATGAAAAAACTTTTCATGACAGCTGCTTCAAAATCAATATTTTGATGATTTTAAGCATTTTCAACATAAAACCTATTCATGATAAAAAGACTCCTTGGGGGATTCTGTGGCTTTAAATAGCAGAGTTTAGTTTGGTAGTCTGAACCAGGCCTGTCTGGAAGTGAGTGTCTGACTTTGGAATATACAAATGAACATGAGCACTTCTGGATATTAAAAATATATATTATCAGCTAACACAGACATAATTTCTTGGACCATTAAAGTATTTTGGCTGGTAACAAGCACAAAAGGGACTCCCACATATTTTTCAAAACTAGCACATCCCAAATATCACAGCACCAAAGGTCTCCCAAGGGCAGTGTGCTCTCTCATTCATCTTTTGTGGCTCCTCTATTCATTCACCTTTATTTGTAACAAACTGCTGAGGTTAACCATGCATAAAACACTACAAATATTAAAGAATTGAAGATGACCTGTTTACTCTTCACAACTCATTATCCAGTATCTCAGTTAGAGTATCTAATCTGTTTAACCAAAGGCATCTACTACTATCAGATATTTTCATGGATATTAAAATTCAAATACAAATCTATCATCATCCTTGTCTATCATCCATCAAAAATTTCCCACCATCGACCATCTGCCTTGCAACCACATCATGTTGACCACATACTTCCATCAAACACTGCTGAGTGGTTCGACCCCCCACACAAAAAAACAAAAAACCCTCTCGATTTGGCTTTGAAAACCAACCATGACTATTCTCAGCCCAAACTTGTACTCTGCCTTCTGGTGGTCTAGCAACACACTTTGCAAGTGGAACAGAATCCAAGAACAACCCTTGTCTCTTTGGAAAACCTCCAGTAGCTTACCAGAAAATTATTTCCTGAAATGGACAGTCATTGGTGGGTGCCAGCTCTGGACAGTCAAATATACTTTTTCTTTCTTGTCCTCAGTTGAAAGAGTAGAGAAGACTTAAGATACAAAAAGTATGTTTCAATCAGAGCAATGGAGATGGCAAACGTTCTTGTCCATGCAGACAGCCACGGCCAAGTGTTGTACATTTGGAGATGGTACACAAGAGCTCATCTCAAGAGATGGTACACGAGAGCTCATCTCAAGAATCAGTATCTGGAGTGACAACTTTGAACAGAATTATATTTGCATGTCCTGCTAAGAAATGCCCTAGAAAGAAGCATCCAATTATTTCACTCATTTGGATAAATATTCCATTCTACGAGTAGCATAAGTAAACTCACAGTCCTGAGAGACTAGACTGACTGACTGATGGAAAAGAAACTCTACCTTCAAGAAGAATACCATCGGGAGTTTGTACCTTCATTTTGAAAGAAAATCAAATGCATGGGGCACACTTTGGAGCATAGAAAAATGTTGGCTTAAGCTCTGCAGATAGTATGTGATTTTATCCCATGCAGACTTTGTCTGACTAGGACAAGTGAGACACATTAGCCAAATGTTGTGGCTTTCCTCGTGGATCAAATTCCATGTTCCTACTGACACTTTTGTGATGGTTAAGTAAAACAAATCAATGTCTTACAAGTGAAAGATACTGAAAATTCCTTCTTGCAGGATTGTTCTATGAATAGTGGTTAAGCAATAGATTAGAGAAATTGTACAGAATTTCTACATCACTGACAAGAGCAAAAATAAGCCCTATTTTTGGTATATGAAGGAAAATAAGAAATCACAAACTATTGAACATAGAACTTAATTCATTCCAAGAATTCAAAATGCATGGACCAGGGCCTGGAATTTAAACTCAAGTTGTACCACTGCTACCTTGCAAGCACAAGGGCTGAGTTTGATCCCCAAAACTAAAAAAAAAAAAAAAATAATCAAAAATACATTTCATAGATGATGTCTGTTGAACACTTAACTTAGTATTTTGATTTAACAAGTTCCATAGACTACAGATGCCAAGTAGATAATGTTCCAAACACCAGAAAAAAGTATTATACTCCTAGAAGGGCTGACAAAGTCAATCCCAAAATGAAGACACAAGCATTTTCCCAAAGAGATTTGATATTAATGCATAAATGATTACTCTTTAAAATCTTTATTATAGCCTGTCTTTTGTAACTGAAAAGAAGCACTCATGATATCCTGAGAGGGTTGGAATGGAGTAAGTAATACCCTACTGATGGCTTTTCAGAACAATAATTAGCTTGTCATAAGAGAAGTATAAAATACCAAAATTTACAAGCTTTGGAGTCATAATGACCTTGCTTTGAACAAGAGTGCACCATCTTACAATTGTATGACAATGAGTGATTCTCTCAAACTATGTTATTCAGTTCCTTGATTTATAAATTTGGAAATACATACCTGAGTATATTGTACATAGAAGCATGTGCACATATACATTTATATTATAATTAATTTATTTTGGCTTGTGCACTCAGGAGGCATCCTTTAAGTTGAGTAATATTCTAACCCGAGAGAGAACATTCTGAAGGTCAGACATTAGGACTTTAGTGGATACAGTGAGCCCCCTTGTGTACAATGTGCTTCTAGGGGCTGTCGCTATGCTCACAGAAACAGGGCAAACTGGAACTACATGAGGTGGGATAAAACACCCAGGAAAGTCCTAATCTTTTTCTCATGCTATCTGATCTTTGCTTCTGAACGCTAATGCTTCTGATGCTATCTGAAACGTGAATCTTAAAGTGAGACTTTTTGTTTTATTCTATTCATCTTTGTTCATTTGAGCAGGTGAACTCAGTGACTGGACAAGTAAGTCAGGTGGTGGATACAGTGAGGGTATATACTTCTCCAATGCATACCTTATATCACAGTTACCATGATTTTGTATGTTTGGAGAAGTCACTTAATATCTATCTTTCTGGCAAATTTCTAGTATAAAAGGCTGTACTGTTATTATCTATATTTGCAGTGTTTAAAATTAGAATTATACAATTTCTTATTTTATCAAAATTGAAACTTCATAGACATTAATCAATATCTTCTCTTTTTTTTCCCCTTTCAATCTTTAGCCACAGAAAAATACCTAATTTCTGCCTCTATAAGTTTGACTATTTTAGATTTAATATATAAGTAAGATCACGCATGGTTTTTTTCATTGTCTGGCCTCCTTCTTTTCAGATATATCTTTGCTCTTCAGATCCATTGCTTGGTTGCAAATTTCAAGATTTCTTTTAGTGAGGAACAATATAGTGGAGGGAGGGAGTAATTTATTTCATGCATGTCTGGTGTATCAGTGAATATAGATCCATTAATTCATTTCATTAATAGAGGCAGAGCAGACTATCAAGCAGCAGCAAGGGAGTTCACTCTGAATACTGTTCCACACTCAATTACGGTGAAATACAAAGACAAAGTTCAGTAACCAACTGTTCTTTGTCCTGCAGTTGGAAATATGTTTCTAGATATATTAACCACATGAGGTGACATCATCTTTCAAAAATCAAACTTCCAAAGTAAAAGTCTTTAACACGTATAAGTAAATTACAGACATCACAATGGTCTTCTATTGTTAATTAGGAACTTGAGAATACTTGAAAGTCTTCCTGGTGAACACAGCCTCACTAAGAAGAAGAAAGGGAATAATTTGACCTGAGAAACATGCTTGGGCACTTTCCACTTATTTCCTGTAATAATTATCTTCACCCAATCTATATGCCTGTTATTAATTTTAACAATAACAACATTTAGTATCGGGGGGATACATATACTTCTTAAGGACACTGAAATTAGAAATTGAAGACAAATACACCAGATACTCCAAATACAGTGGTTAAGCCTACAAGAAAATATCTTATCTGCCTCCTGATTCCTTCTTCCTCTCCTTCATCTTGGTGCCCTTATCATTCAGAGGAGGACAAAGAAAGAAATAAAAACACTCCCAGCAAAGCAGCATAGGTATTATGCCTCCTTTCTTACTGCATTGACACTGATGAGAGAGGACAACCAATTATTCCACAGGTGCCAAGAGTACATTAAAAAAAAAAAAGGAAGCCTGCATGCTGGCAGCATGTCAATCAGCAAGATCAACCACAGAGTGGGGACATTTTGGTGACAACCAGGAAAAAAAGGGTTTTCATCAAATTCTTCAGCAAAGGAGTAAATTGTTACAATGTGTGGTTAAGTTTTAAAAAGATGAAGATGCATGTGCACAAGGTTAAAAAATGGAATATTTGGGCAGTTTTTTAAAAGATGAGGAAAGACTAGAAAGCACAGTAGTTTGCCAAATCTTTGGGATGCATACACCTCAGCGGGGAGAAATTACAGTTTGACAAATAGTTATTTCTCAAAGTATAGTTCAAGGTCAATCTGCTTGAAAAGCAGATTACCAGTGTTATCACAAAAATAATCTGTCAGAAAACATGGAGTATATTATGAGAATATTCATCTCAAGGTCCTAAGTTGCTTACAAACCACACAAAAGTATAAGACTCACAATGTTAGCTAGAAAAATCGTGTCTGGAAGTCCACAGTGGAGCAGGACACTAGCAAGAGGAAAAACTTGGCCATGTGCGGTCTTTTACCATTCATTAGTATTGGGTTTAGCCTGAGATTGAGTGAACACATAATTCTCTTTGGCTGATAAAGTACACCCTCTTTTGAACTTTCCCGTGAAAATCTGAAGCCAAGTTGGTATTTGACCATGCTACAGGCCACAGCTGGGTGTCTACAGCATGAGAAATGCTCCCGTAAAACTCCACACAAAATATTGGATAAAATTTTATTAAAGTTGAGCTGAGATTAGTGCCCTCTCTACACACAGAGATGCAGAAGTGAGGTTATTCAAGCTTTTGGCTAAATTGTAAAGGTCAAAACACACTTCGCTGTTTAAATGAATGCAATTCTCCTCAGCAAGTCTCCATCTCCTCCCAGACGGTGCTTCTGTGCCACATTATCATTTCACTCAGAAATCATCCTCCCTTCTTCAGAATTCAGAAACAACGCCCCTGTGAGCAAGTGCCAGATGTAGCTTTTATCTCTCTCCTATGATTAATTTTGCTGTTGTTTTTATGTTACTTGACACACACGTGTGGGTGTCTGGGATAGAGTATTTTCTTTTTACTGTGTAGGGAAACAAGAAAAACCCCAAGCTCTCTTTTCAACCCCAGAAAAAGCACAGCCCAGAATAATACATTCATTGTTTTACAAAGGAAAAGTATTTGATGGTGTCTGAGGAATACAGAGTGCTAGAATGAAAATGAGCCTGCAAAGGAAATGGAATGAGAAATAGGTTTGTTTTGGTCACCCAGAAGGAAAACCTATCACATACATTCACACAAACACACCTAGGGCCTAGCAGCCAGTTCATACTGATTCCTGACACCATAATAAAATAAAGGTGGAACTTCGGGGGGATAAGACAAGAGAAGGAGTGGAAATGAAGCTGCCAAGGAAAACAGAACTGATTTTGCAAAGGTCAGTGCAATACAGGATTACTTTGGACTGAGCCCATACTCCAGTGTAATTTGTGATATAGTTCAATATTTCCAAACAAGTATTTCTAGCTACTTTTAATACCAGCTCTGAGCCATGACTATCTAAATAGGCAGTGGGCATTAGAGTTCACAGGACTTGATACTGCCTGTAAAACGAAGCCCAGCAGAAATTTTATTTTATTACCCCTCTTTTATTAGGCCCATAGCCAATGGCGATTAAATGTTGTGCCATATCTGTCAGCATGCATGGATGCATGGGGATTATTTGTAACAGAATTTGAGCCTAAAAGCCAAGTTCCTCAGCCATAAGTCCAGAATATTAATTCTTGCATTTTTGTCAAACCTATGGCACTCACAGCATCATCGAAGGGACTGAGACAAGAATATGGCTTTTTTAATCTAAAACTGTAAGGCTTTATGAATGCTTAAGAGGTCAAGGTCCAGAGCAAGGGAGTTGCTTGGACATCAGTTGCCTAATGTTTTTAAGACTCTAAATTTCTCTATCTGTCTCAGCCTCCTTTTGGGAAACGACTGTATTGAATCCAGTCTTGTTGGGAGGTATCTTAATGTTCTACCTAAAAACCCCATGATAAAGCAATTTCCCTTAAAGTTCACACGTGCCTCCTAGAGGTCAGGGCATATATCCAGCCCCAGTATTTTTGATGAAGTCTTTCAGGACTGTGAATTTTGAGATCCAGAAACATAAAGAAGATTGGAGTGTGAAAGTCTCATGCATTTTATTGGCTTCAGAGATTATTCTGGCAAGTGTTGGTAATAATTTTGAGATTGTCACTGCCACCCATATCCTAAGTTGCTTCATTACTGGCCTATTTCATTTCCGCGTATTTGTAGCCCTGATACTGTTTTGATACTTGCCTCTGCTTTGATCCAGTATCCCACCATCTGACCCCATGCATTATTAGGTCAAGTCTGGGAGTCCGTCACACTGATATCTAACTAAAACCTAATTTAATCCATTCACTTCTTTGCCAACGATTCTGAGTCGCGCCTATCTAGACAAGTGGAATACTCTTTTCCGTCTCTCCTTTCTGCTTGCATTAGTCTCATTCAGCTTTACCAATGCTCCATTTAGCAGCAAGTAAGAAAACAAAACCCTACTGCAATGGCTTAAACAAATAAAGGAAGTACTGATTACAAGGAATGATAAATCTCAGAGTAAGAAACATAGAGTTTAATTTCTCCCTGGGCTACCTGTTATGCCAGTTTTCCCAACACCACCACCTATGCACATACAAGCTTGTCAGAGCTCTTTTCAGTCTGGTTTTCATTCCTGCAGTGACTGTCAGTGGACACAAGCACAATCTGTCCAGCCCTGCCCTGATTGCAGGCTGAAGAGCTTTTTGCTTGTGCCGATGGAGGATATTTCATTTCACAGTTGTCACATATCCTGTGTGGGCCAGGCAGCTTTCTTCGATGTAAAATCCACGGGCTTCAGGATTTAAGAGCTCTGTGTGTGAAATCAAGGCAAGGCTAAAGTCCTCATTTACTGAATGCTTGAAGCACCACTAATATATTGGAAATGTGGGTTAAATACTTCCTAATATCAAGGGATGTTGTGCGCTATAAGCATACTATGTATGTAACATATCTATTATAAAGATCAATACACAATGGATACTAGACAGATTCTTCATTGCAACATATAAGTGTGCATCTTTCTACAACTTGGACATACATGGTCTTTATTTGTCACTTAAATATGATACATAAAAAATGATACATAAAAATACATTAAAAATACATAAAAAATGAAATTAAATATTACATTAAAAAATACATCCCCATCAGGAATAAGAACTGAATAAATGGTCAGTGAATGGGATACACATGATAGGGAAAGAAAAATGGAAACTGACCTCGAATTTGGACTCTAGGGAGAAAAAGGGAAGGCTTGTCAGTTGATAAAAAAAAAAAATGAAGGATACTGGATCAAAGCATGTCCAGGGCTGGACATGTTGCAGACAACATCCATGGAGTCAGACAGTTAGCCAGCCCTGCAAAGATTTCACTCACTGAAGTCCTTTTAATTTGACTAAATTCTACTAATCTAGAAAAATTGTATCTTCAGTCACAACAGACTGAAAGCATTTCTTGCCTTCCTGTGGATCCACTTGTGAAGCCACTTGAAGATAGACCTTTGTATTTCTATCTCCACAATAAATTTTTGAGCCTTCCACAGACTAAAAACATTTAACATAACATCTGTAACTTGCAGCTATTCTACAGATAACTATTTAGTAGAAAATAAGTGTCCTATTCACAAATCCTCTGCTGCTAATAATAGATGAAGCTTCAGTTTATTCACTTACAAAAATACAGTAAAACAGTCCTACTATGTAGTATTCTAGTGAGGCTTAAATTTGAACAGCCTGCATGTATAATTGAAAGTACAATATTATTGTACAATGTTAATTGTTGTTTTCTTTGCGTTGGAAATTTTAAGCCACTATGTCAAATTTGTTCAATTTATATATGTAATCTAAGTATCTCAACTCCTTACATAAATACTGAAGCATCTCCACCAAAATCTAAATAATTAATGTAGGTTAATTCGGCCATTTCCTTTCATTTTTCAAACTTGAAAATTTGACTTGTGCTTTATATAATAATAAAATTCAGTATGGCATATGGTTTAAGCAAGTTAGGATTATTTTCTTTTTCCATATTTATATCTTTTAATTAAATAATTCCATATTGATCCAGAGATGCATACAGAGTGATCCATATTTGAAAATCTCTTTTTAAAATGGAGTTTGATTGGATCCATTTCTTCTGCTACAATGCACATGCAACACTTGGAGAATTGTTATTTATGGTGAGATCACATGTTAATCATTATGAAAACATTTACATTTACATTTAGAAATATTATTTCAATGGCAGAAAAAAGCTTTTGAATGTCAACATGAAAAAAGGATTATATAAATTTTGTATGGTTTCATTTATGCTACATATGCCATTTTGATTTTTTATAAAATCACACCAGTGCTATGCTATAATACACAATAAATTTTTGAGCCTTCCAGAGATTCAAAACATTTAACATAACATCTACAACTTGCAGCTGTTCCACGGATAACTATAATGCATAGTGCTGACCATTGTTAAGATTGTGTAAATATTACTTTTATTGTATTTTTCATGTCCTAAAATGTGCATGTACAGCTTTATTATGAATAAGAAAAGCAAATATTTTAATGACACTGGCTGTTCCAATTTCCAGTGTACATACTGAAATGAATTTCCTTATTTCCATGAGAGCTTTTTTTGAGAAGGTAGAATGTTAAAAGCAGAAAGAACTTTCTATATGACAGTCTGAAGAAAGTCCAAGTGATGAAAATTCAGAATGTTTGTATACTGGATATGATGTAAACAAAAATCCCATGATTATTTTCTCCAATGGAATTTACAAAATATTTTGATCCCTTGGCCTTGTCATGATCCTATATAAGATAAACAATATTCTCTCTTGGCTTTTATTGTCACATTAAAGTTTATTTAGTAGAATGTGTAGATTGTACACTCCCCAGTCTCAGAGCTTGCTGTCTAAAGAAATCCACTGCTATTTTTATCTCACACTGAAGCAGTGCCTAACCCACAGAGATCTTTAATTGCTCTTGCGTTTTTTACAGCCCTTGCTCTAATACATTCTGGATTTCATTTTCATGCTGGAGTTCTGTCATGCCATCTCGGGTGGCCTTTTGCCATGGCCATTACTTACCATTTTTGCTCATCTCTCTATTTTTCATTTTATTCCTTCTGGACTTGATTTCTTGCTGCTCCTGACACCTGCTCTGGCCTGATAAACTGACAGCTCCAATTGTAAATCTTGCCCCTATGCTTCCCTTTCCCCAGGATGGAAGACAGCATGCTCCAATGGCTTACAATACTTTGGTAAACATCAGGAATCCTGTCCCTTCTACTTTGGAACTGTGGGGTGTAAGAACAGACACATTGCTCCCTCTGTCTGCTAACTTTCTCCTCATATACCTTTTCTCCCATCAGCTGGCTGACACAAACCCTTCCAACAAGCTCAACTAGGGTGACATCTCCTCAAGACAACTACCTTGTCACCCTCCCAGTAATGTTCTCTGGTTCTTCTGAAGGCTGCAACACCATCACAGCACCATGCATAATTACTTGTCATTATCAGTGTGTCACAGTGCTTCTCAATATTACATTTAAAAAAAAATACATCCCCATCAGGACTAAGAACTGAATAAATGGTCAGTGAATGGGATACACATGATAGGGAAAGAAAAATGGAAACTGACCTCGAATTTGGACTCTAGGGAGAAAAAGGGAAGGCTTGTTAGTTGATAAAGCCAACTCTCATTCTGAATCCTGAAAAAGCAGTCATGCAAATGCAGTGTCTAAAAGCGTGCCTGTGCGTATGCAGAATTCCGTTCACTTCCTGTGCACAGCGACATCCTCCTTGGCAGAGCACCTGCATTGGACTCTGACATTGCCCATGAATATTCTGATTATAAAATCCCGGCTTTTAGGAACCAGATGTCCTTAGCAGATTTTACTCAATTTTAGTTTGAGATTTAGTTTTCCCTTGGAAATTTCAGTGCTAAATTACCATGAATATTTCTAGCTAAGGTACTTGAGGTCTGTAATTCAGTTGGGGTTGAAGGATACCATTTGGTAGAGAGTAAGACTTCATTGAATTTTTATAAACCACTGATCCTTAATTTCCCCTCCCTCCTTTTCTTTATAATCAAGAAAACTGTACAATTCTGACGTTTATTTTTTATTCTTACCTAAGTTTCAACTCCTTCTTTGAAAACTGATCAAATTTTTCTTAAAATAAAAATGACAAATTCATATTTTAATATACTTTTCATAAACATTCCTAGGATGGAGATAATTGGAACTTTACTTCTTTGGATGTTTTGCAGATAAAATTTTCATTTTGTTTTTATATCATCTGAAAATGATTATATAGTTCACTGTAATAAATCAGTAGTTTTAAGTATACATAACAATATAGTGAAAAGCAGGAATAAGTAAAACTGACACTTTAATAGCCTCTCAATGCAAGTTCAATTACTGTCCACATTTTAAAGTTATTTTATTTTCAGGTCTTTTGTTCTATGTGACTTTCCATCCTTGAAGTCACCTTATATATAAAAGTTTTGAATACATTCACTGAATATATCATACAGCTTGTGTGCAAATTCCAACACGGCTCCTCACTGAGTGACTTTGTGATTTTCATTCTGTTATCCAACTTTCACCATGTCCTTATCCGTAAAGTAGGTGTCATAATACTGACTGCCTCACAAGGGTTCAAATCGTTCATGAGACAACGTGAGAAATTCATTTTTAAAACACTTCCCAATAAACATTATCACAATAATGCTAAAAATAACTTTGAATTATTAGTGTGTGTAAAGTGCCAGATACTATTTTACACTGACTCTTCTACCTCAGGAAATAAAAGAAAGAAAATGTTATAGAACTCCCATGCTGACTTCTGTGAAAGTAACATCTGGCCCCTTGGAGTTGTCTAGATCAGATCGGTTCATTTCTTTAGTTTGGGCATCATTTTCTACAACGTTTTAATAAGAATATAAGAAAATGATTGCTAATGATCTTTTATACTTCACTATGCTCAAACAAATACGTCAACTGATAATCACAATAGTTACTACAAGTTTTATCCAATGAGAAAGGATAGAAGAAAAGGTAATGGTATTTCCAAGGCATGCATTCGTACTGGGTTAGGAGAACTAAGAGTTAGCAAAACTTGTTTATTGCCTTCTCTTTCATTAGCAGTCATCACTGGTGGCATTCATTACTTAAAAGTAAATATCTGTTTTAAATATTTTTACCACTTCAAACTTTCCCACAATCAAAGGCTATATTGTATTCTCCCTTTAAAAATATATAAGCATGCTAATTTGTTTAAAAATAAAAGCAAATATGTTATGCCTTAATCTGTTGCAATTCAGATGAACCACTCTCTATAGACGAAAGAGAAGGAGTAATAATGAAATACTGGGAGCAAGAATATAAATTAGCATGAAGTTAAAGCTAAACTGTATAAATTAGACAGAGTTTGGAAGTTGGAGAATGAAACCAAGTAACAATAAAAGTGGGTTGATTTTTAGTGTATTTATAATAAATGTTACCACAAAGCAAGAAGGTGCCATGAACATGAAGGGCGGGCCATCAGGGCACACCCAGGTTTTAACATGACAGAAAGGTCACAGTAAGGATGAAAAGCATCTGCACAAACACTACCGAATCACAAGGTCCATACAACTTCATTATGATGGGTCAGTGAATGAATGAATGCATAGCGGACAAGCCTGCAGTGCATCTAGTGTGGTTCTTCATGAATGAAAATGTCCACAGTATCGTGAAATGTGGTTCAGCAACCAAAAGATCTGCTCACAAAGGAAAATTAGTTTTTTGAATTATAAAGTAGTTAGCATGACCTTTTGTGCACTGTTAATCTTTTACTATTCACTACTCTTGTCATGTTATTTAAAGAAATTTCAGAGAGCTTCCATATATAAATAGTAAGTATTCACAGAAATACAGTACTTATGTCAATATAATATAACTAAAAGGATAAAGTAGAAATATTAAAAAGACAATACAAGCTCAGAACTTCATATATATGGAAAATGGTTATTCTGAAATACCCAAACATACCTTCGGGGGTAATTCCTCACAAAAATATACTGCATAATTAATAGCAAAGTAAAAAGTTTTACCTAACTATAAGAAGATTATGGTGACTCTTGACTCATGTTAATATGACTTGAGAAAACATATCTAGAAAGTGTATGTAAAACTATAGTATAAAATGGAAAAATCAGGGTTGGAAATAAGTACGGTGAATTATTCCTATTTGAGAAGAATGATCTGCTATTTGGGTGACTAGTTTGATCTCTCTGAAAGTACTATAATTCTGTAAAATACTGATTTATTTTATGCAATAGGCATCAGTTATATCCTCTATAGGCTCCACCTTCTAATAGCATAGGACAGAATATATGGGCATTGAACGTATACTTCTCACATCCATAAAAATATCAGCTTCAGTTCATATAGTTTTTATTTGGTTGTTAGTGGCTCAGTATTCTTTAATTAGTAGCAGACACTCCTGTTCTGCTGGCATGAATAGATTGTGGGTTGTTATCGAGGTCATCACGCAGGAATTAAATTTTTAAAGCCTCATTTACATTGCTAGCACAAGATAGGTCAATAATATACCACGGACGATGCTCTTTCTTCCACTGTGGAAAAAACGTAAATAATTCTTCTCCAAGTAACCATCAGAGAGAACTACAGATTATTTTTTATTATTGTTATTTTCTATTTTCCATCATGGGATGAAAATAAATTTTTAAAATCTTATTTTTCTCATTTAAATGTATCTCAAATGATTACTTATCCCATAAGAATGTAAAGATTATGTTTTTAAAAAGTAAAAAAAATTCAAAAAGCAAATGCAGAAACTCATATGAATAATATAACTACATCTGTGTTTTATCAATAAAACTTGATGAGGCAGAAATTGTATTTTCTCCCGGAGGCACAGAAACTGGTATACTCATAATGTTCTGATTGTATTCCCTGTGTCAAGAATGAGGTTAAAAACTTTATCTGAGGCATTGTTCCCAGCATCCAGAATACTAATGTTCCAACAGAGGGTTATTTCTTCTGTGCTATAAGGGTTGAATGTAGGAAAACGAGAAGAATATAGGATAATTAATCTAATTCACACACCTGAACATTTTACAAACTAAACTCTACCTAAGTAAGTAAAATTTGCCTTTTTCCTTGAAATCTTTTTTCTCCTAAACTGCCTGCTTTTCTTTTACAGAATGAGAAGATAGGTTCTGTCTGATCACACATACAGGTTAGTATGACTCAAATTGCAATTCAAGGACAACTCATGTAAGAATAATATGAAATCTAATGAAAATGTACATTTTCTGGCCACATCTTAGATGTGATGATTCAGAATGTTTAGGGAAGGGTCTAGATTTTTGCAGTTTTAATTGCCCAGCCTTTGGATTCTGCTATTCACTTAAAAATGTAAAGTACTTCTCTCTACCCCTGGCTCCCAAGTTTACAATGAGATAAGAGAATGTGTAGGTTTTATTAAAATACAGATGGTTATCCCTACTCTAGAATTTCTGATTTGCGCTATCTAGGGTTAAGCATAGGAATTCATATTTCCAAGAAATTCAGTCTTTAGCATCAAGTGAGACTGATGCTACTAGCAAAATAAAACAAAAGAGAACTACTGGAATAATTTGAAAACTACCACTTCACAACAGGGTTGTTCAAACTCAAGGGTACATAAAAATTCACCCAGCAACTTTGTTAAAACTAAGGTTGTAGGCTTTTCTCCAGAGAGTTCGATTTGGTAGGTGTGGAGTGAGACTTGAAGTTTCACATTTCCAAGTTTTCAGGAACAGACCTCAGCTGCTGGTCTGAGGCCTACCCATATCGTAAGGAGCACTGATCAGAATAGTCTTGAATTCTATTAAGCGCTTGTTCAAGGGAATTGCATCACTTAACTGTTTTCTAGTTTGTCCATAAGTTTCCAATTTACCAAAGATGAGGAAAACTAGTAACAGAAAAGTGGTGTTTTGTTTTGTTTTTTCTTTTTCTGATTCTACTAGCAGAAGATAGTTAGGAACAAACTGTGCTCCGGATGGCAGTGCTCGTTAACTCTGCCATCACAGAAGCTCACCCCACGTCCTGCTAAATCCCTTTCCACTAATCCTTATTTAGCTACCCGCACAGAGCTGATTCACACAGTGTTATTTGACATTCCACTGGTTGAGGATGGCAGAAACAGTGCTAGTTTAATCCAATACCTATGGGTTCACTTGTTATCACAGATTAACCTTTGTCTGGATGTGACATGAAGACTGACCAGTGGAATCCATGGTGCAAGATGGGAAATTTAAAACACAGTATAGTAATATAGATCCAAATAATGGCTGCTGCTAGTAAATAACAACTCTGATTTTAAAATCATAAAGTTCAAAAGAAATAGATCAATCAATATTTAGTTTTGCTGAGAATAATTTTTCTGTATGCATCAAAAATAATGATCAATAGCAAATCAAAAACAAATAAAAACAATTAGGAAGATTTTCAAGGAGATGGTTTTCAGAAGTTAAAATAGCTCACAGATCCATTCACAGAAAGAAAATCTAAGATACACTCATAAACGTTTGTTGCTTAAATGTAAAAGTTGGCCCATGAGGCACAATGACACTCAAATTATACACTAAGTGCTGAATATACTGTTTCTTGATGTTTTTCAACTAAAATAATTTGTCAGGAGTACTTGTTTAGTACATGTGAGGCACTGGGTTGCATCTTCACTATTTCAGAGAGGAGAGAGAGAAAGAGAGATACAGTTTGAGATGTAGAGACAGTGAGAGACATAGCGCAAGCGAGAAGTAGTTAGGAAATGTAAAATGAAGCAGCATTGAAGATGATGTACTAACTACATGTTTGTGTGTGCACATGCATTACTTGGAGATATATATAGATACCTATCTATAGATATTGATAGATATCTATAGATAGGTATCTATATATATATATATATACCTATATATAGATAGATATAGATATACATATCTATAGATATGTATACATATCTATCTATATATATACCTATATATATATATCTATACATATACATACCTATATATATCTATATACATATATATATATATACCTGTATACCTGTATATATATATATATATATATATAGATAGATATATAGATATATAGATAAAGATATATACCTATCAGTTTCAGAATGATGATCCATGAAACAGTCCACTGGGAAGCTGGAAAATCTTTATTGTCTAATGCAGAATTTTCTCATATTCTCAAGACTACTAAAGGACCTGGTGTCTGAGAAGTGGTTTAGTATTGTTCCTGTCAGAAAAAGAAGTGTTCAGTGACTATTTATCAATATTGTCATTAAAATTCTTGCTTTATATTTTTCTTTTCTCTTCCACTCCTTTCTCTCCACAGATTTACATGAGCTTAGAGGGACCTACATATTTTGTGATTTGCATGGTCATGTACTACTTAATATATATGAGAGCATAAAATTAGATTTCTGTCCTTTCTACAGAAATAATATAATAATATATAATATAGGTGTTCATGGTTAAAGAAATTATAATTTGTGAGCTTTGGAAGAGTATTTCTAATATGATAAAAAATTAACATTTACTATCTTTGCATGATATAATGAATCATAATTATCCTTCTTCCATCTGTAAACTATTTTCATAGTATATTTTTCCTGTCGAAGTTGAGATACATATGTGTTTCAAGATAACTGGGACACATTTAAGACTCCACAATTCCAGACAAAGTGGTGTGTCAGGAAAGATATGTACAAGTATGCAATACACAGTTTAAAACAAGTGCTACTAATGACATGGATTATCTGAATTAACTAAATATGGATACATACTAGAATATTTGACTTTTTGCCAATTTACTCAGAAATAACATTGGTTTTAATGAAATTTATATTTATGAAATTTTCTTTCCGCAAATGTGTCATTAATTTCTAAGGATTGAATAAACTGAGAGGGGGAAAAAAAACAGCAGTTATGAAATCTAGTGATCCAAGAAGTGTTTTCAAATGCCAATAGTCAGAGATAAAATTTCAGAAGATTATGATAATATCGATCTGTTTCTTTGAGATAATGTTCCCTTACATCAATAGCAATAAAGATGAGGGAGCAATGATTAGATACTCCATGACAGGAAACTGACTTGGGAGATAGGTACACAGATCCATTTTTAATTTTGGAGATTCTGTAATCTATTTTCATTTCAGTTCACAATAGCCTGATAACGGCTTGCAAAAGATTACTTGCTTATACAATTTTCTGCCATAAATGAATTGATTTTTTCAAATATTTGATTTCTGATGATGGCATTTGTCATATTTCCTTAGTACTGTAATCCAAATTTTAAGATCCTCTGGCATAAAGAGTGACAGTAAAAAATAATGAAAACTTTATTTCCATCATATTTCTTGATGGATGCCATCATTATTTCACTTTTATTTGCCTACAGGCTTTATTTTGACATATTTTTTTAAAAAATATTTTAACAATCAGGAGAAAAATATTTTTAAGCAAGAAGCCTTATGGTATTAGACACTTCATATCCTTACACTTCATTTTTTTCCACACACAAATTTTCCAGAAGATATAATGCAGATTAATCACAACAAGAAACACTTGTTTCATATTTTAGACTAGCAAAATCCAAGTGGACTGAATGCAATGTGATACAGTGCAGAAACAGAGGCTTGGGGGAGAAGGGAGTTCCTGTCAAAGACCTTTGAGAAATATATAACAAATATCATGAAAAGAAAAGATTTTACTCTGGCTATGATGGAACTATATGTCAAGAAAAAACAAAGTACTTAATTCTTCTTCTACTTTTACCTTGAAAGATGTGAGGATTTCACTCCAGCAGCAAGCAAGCAGGCCAGGATCTCCCTGGAAAACACCTGCTGTCCTCTACTCCAGCTCCAGTTGCACACTGTCTATCTGGAAGTGATTTCCCCTTCCAGTGGTTGAAGGTTCAGTTCCTCCTACTTAAATGTCAAGAACAAACCTAGGACATTTCCTTGAAGCTCCCTATTTCTACATAGGGAGTATTAATATCAAACTGAAATGCCCTTACAAATTCAGATACGAAACAACAGTCATTGAATGATTGCTGATGATTGTAAATTGTAATAAATGCTTTCCCATTAAAAACTTTTTTTAAAAAAAAATAAATACTTGAGAAAAATAAGGTTGGTAGCTATTGACAGAGTTTTGGAACACATTAATGGATTTGTTGTGAAGCCAACTCCCACCTTACAATGTGCTTTATCTTTCCCCAAGAATATTGTGGTCAAGGGGAAGCATCCCAATTATCTCTTATTGGCTCCAGTTAATTTATGCCACACTGAATTATTTACCATCAATGGGAAAATATTCCCATATCTTTTTTCACTTTTATAAGTAATGTGGTTAGTCATGTAACTAAATTTAGAATTGGTCAAGAGAAGCTGAGTTTTTTTTCCTAAATCTGTATGTCTGCTTAACTTTTCCTTCTGAAACATTGCTTTCACACAGATGAATCTACTTACACAAACACATCCAGGGACACAAGTATCACTGCAGGCCATGTGACCAGAAGAGCTCTAAGTCTTTGATTTCCATTGCAAGTTTGTCCCCTCATACTCAACAAGACATACAGAAATATTAACTATTTTATACCTGGAAAACACCTAAGGCTAAAAGGAAGAAGAAATACATTTGAGAACTTAGGAATACATTTGAGAACTTAGGAATGGAGAGATTCTCATTTGGGAAGCAGTCTGGAGCTATGGTACTGTAATACAGTCAGAGGTGTATATTTAATTTCTTCCTGCCTCTCTAACCACTTCAGAGTATCTGTCACAGTATGAATCACTTTGTGTACTGGTGAGATGACTGGTGGTTTGGTCTCCTGGATAACTTCAGGGTGGGAGCTGGTTCTCCTGACTCTAGGGAGAGGAGAAGGGCTGGAGGGTGAGCTGGTCACCAGAGCCACTGCTTTAATCAATCATGCTGACATAATGAAGCTTCCATGGCAAACTAGAGAAAAGGTTTTGGAAAGCTTCACAGTAGCTGAATATGTGAAGGTTCCTGGAAGGAGCGAGAGGCAGAGACAGGGAGAGAGAGTATTCTTGAGTGATACGTTTGTTGTAACTCACTGGTTCTGTTTTCACAGACCAGTACCTCAGTGAGTAAACTGTTCTTCTAAAATTGTGTGAGCTGTAATTCCGATTTGTAGCAAACTTAGACAGAGATTGGATTCACTGGGGACCTACTCTGTGCAATGTGTATTTGAAGTGGAGGGCAGGGGCAGTTCTACGGGTCTGAACCCTTAAATAAAGAACACAGCAATATTGCTTTCTTTCTTTCTTTCTTTCTTTCTTTTTTTTTTTTTTTTTTTTTTTTTTTTTTTTTTTTTTTTTTTTTTTTTTTTTTTTTTTTTTTTTTTTTTTTTTTTTTTTTGAGTCAGGGTTTCATTTTGTAGTTCAGGCTGGCCCCAAACTCCCTATGTAGCCCAGGCCAGCTTTGAACTCACAGCAATCCTCCTGCCTCTGCCTCCTGAATACTCAAAGTACAGGCATGAGCACCAAGCCTGGCATTGTGTTATGTGGTATTTATTGCTGAAGGGCATGAGTCACAATGCCCAGCATTGTTGTATGTGGTTACCAGGATCAAACTCGGGACCTTGAGCTTCCTAGGCAAGGGCCAGAACCATTGAGCTAAACCTCTGGCCCACAACAGTATTTCCTGAAGGAAATGTCAGAATAAATTTCAACTGAAGACTCTTAAACAGTATCAGAGAATTGCTTGGTGTAGGGAGATTCCACACAAACTGGCACACAGTGTTCTGTGTGGTGTTAAGGGCAAAGTTAGAGAAATTTTCTGTTTCTTACTTAAAGGGAGCAAATCCCAGTTTTGTAACCAAGATAGGTAAAGTAGGAAAGCCTTCTGTGTCTGCTAGGGCTGTGGAAAACATTCCTGAATTTAAAAAAATACTCAGTAAACTTATAGACTAGTTCGAAAACAGAACATTAGAGAAATATACATTGTGGGTTTGTGTATATGTTTGTATTTGTTGTTAATTCTTTTTACTATTGAGAAAGACCATGAAGTAGACTAGCAGAAGAAAATTAGCTATTTAAATATTCTAGAAAAGACCATTTTCAAATCAAGTTTGTAAACTGAAGATCCAGCAAAAACTGCAAAAAGCACCAACAGTAAATAGTTTCTTTCCAACAGGTCTCAGTAGAGAACTTCTCCTAGGACATATTATAGCCAAATATTACATGAAACTTCCCTTGCTTGAGTTTTCTTGTTTACATTAACTACTGGGACTCTTTAGTGCTTAAATACTACAAGGAGACCAGAGTCTTGCTGACTATACTAACATAATGTATGCACAGCAACTTTTTAAAGAAGCATAATAGTTTAGCAAAGGTGCTTTGGGCATATTATCAAGACACTATTAGAGGCCATGCTGCTTTCATGGTTATTGATTCTCATATGTATGTAGCAAGGGAAGAACATTCATATGTATTTGTTTACTGGCATTACATCATAAATATATTTGAATTGTACATAGTCAAACACAGCTGGGAAAAAAGAGGGCTAATTTTCCCAAAATGTGACTATACTCTTGGCTATGGGGAGTGACTACAAAATAATGAGATTAAACTCTTGGTAAATATTTAAGAATGTATCCTAACTGTTGTTTTGAAAGCATCTTAAAATTGTTACAGTAAAAGTGGTTTAATAAGGGGTTTCTTTTGAAATAATATTGAGCTATTATCATACTATTATA
The DNA here is from genome assembly GCA_004026965.1 of Petromus typicus. NCBI lineage: Eukaryota > Metazoa > Chordata > Mammalia > Rodentia > Petromuridae > Petromus > Petromus typicus. The sequence continues at coordinate 31,944 of PVIR01006141.1, forward strand.
ATGATAAATTATCTCAAAAGTATTTATTTCCCTTGTATTACTCTTTGAAGAGGTAACTTGAAAATATAACTTGATTTGGGTTTCTTTTTTAGTCTAAGAAACTGTAAAGGGCATTAATTTATGAAAATTAGTAATGGATAATAGCAAGAACCAGACTTTAAGTTTCAATTTTGATTATTATGAAAACAACAAATGAGAACAAACATGTCCATTGGATCCCAGTCATCACTGACGCTGATGATAAATAAGAAGAAATGTCACTTGTGTGAAAAATGTTATTAGGCAATGAGAAGGATAAACTTGAGTCATGTGTAGGAAAATGACACCACTTTAGACCACAACATTAAGTGAAATAAATCAGACACACAAGCTGAAGTATCACATGGTTTTCCATACATGAGAAATACACAATATAAATAAAGCGCAGAATAAAAGCTAGACAATAGGAAATAAGGAGACTGATTAATCACCATATGTAAAAAGGGAGAAAGCAAAGGAAACAAAGTGGGTGAAAAGGAATTAATATATGTTATGTACATGTATCAATTATTGAAGAAGAATGTAATCACTATATACTAAAAATATATACCAATAAAATAAAGATTCTATAAAAAATTGCATACATCATTTCTTCCAAGGCCAGTAGCATCACCATTTTATAGGCCACAGATGTGTAAATGACATATCTTTTCTCTGATATGAGAAACTGAAGATATAAATGAGTTCTAGAGTGTATGATAGAGTGTATGATACATAACTGTATAATAGAAAATATTCCAATAGTAAAGGGGGCTAGGGGTATATTTGGTGGGAAAAAATATAGTGGTACAAACAAGGAAACAAAGTGTGTGTGTGTGTATGTGCGCGCATATATATACATATATATACATATATATATATATATATATATATATATATATATATATATATACACGCACACACACATGTACATATATATATGGGGCAGAGGTTGTAGGATGGGGAGCTGAATAGAAAAAATTAGAAGACATGTCATATAATGGTACAAATTTTTAATGGCAATTGTGTATATACACTTTTTATATACATGATATGTATATAAAAAGTACCAATAAAATTGAGTAATAAAAAAATAAATGATTCTTTGGGCCTAAAAATTTTTTAAAAAGCAGCTAAACTGGCCATCAGGTTTGCCAACCCTGATGCTGGGCAGAAGAGAAAAAAAAATCATAGCTGTTTTATCTTAGAATCCAATAGAATATTCTACAGATATGTAATATCTGCTATTCCTAAAGCATGATAAGGAGGGTATAACTGTTGAGCAGAGTGTCTAGGAATCATGCTCACATCAAACTAATATTTACTACCTAGTAGTGAATTAAATGTTGAAAACTACTGAATATATTTACAATTAAATTTATGAAGTCAATTCATTGAGTAGTATTATCTTATTTCCCTAGAATCACATATTACTTTGTAGCAAATATGGTTTATAAACTGGTTTAATATTGAATGGCTATAGGAAAATAAATATTCAATAACCAACAAAGGGTTCTGGGCTTAGCTAGAGATTCCATAATAATAATGTAAAGGATATGACCCAAACTGTAAGAAGCTTCATTATGGGAATTAAGGGGAAGCAGAAAAGTGCTTTTACTCAGAAATTACAAAACACCAGGCGAGTAATAGCACACTGGTTCAAATGACTTTATAATACCTAATGAGAAAGTAACTCATTGGACATAAATAATTAGTCCATGTCGCAGTGTGTCACCATGGTGGCACAGAGAATGATTAATCAGCAGGGACACTTAGTTCAGTCGCCCACCACCCAGAGTGGCCATGTCAACTGAGAACAGCCAGCGACCAGCAGATTCCCAGGAGCAGCACTGAAACCAAGAACTCTCAGACTTTTATTCAGAATATCAGTATAAGAGGGAAAAAAAGATGAAACAGTTCAGGCAAAGAGCTTTCTGTAGCCTATGCAGTTTTCTTGGAGAAAGGGAAAGGACAACAGGCAGACCAGAGCTTCCTTAATGTAAACTTCCTGTTGTTTAACGATTTCCTTCTCAAAGAACCTGTGTGTTTTTGCCCCACGGTTTAACCATTCACTCCTTGGACAAGTCCCCCACATTTGCACACTTGTTGGAACAAATATATGAAGATATCTGAAAGGATTAGTGAAGATGATCAACAGACAGCAAAATGAGATATGTGTTCTTAGGCTATATGAAGAAATTACACAATCACATTTCCGGACCCATGAAAACATATTCTATGTTTATCATAATAAAAATCATTTGCACTGATACAGGATATATAAATTTCTTCATAAAGAAATGGAAATAACTGTGCCATAACAGACTGCTAATATTCTTCTTCTAATAACAGTAAAAGAGTATTTATTTTATTACATATGACCTGATGAAGTTCTCAGGTATGAGCATTGCTAGGTAAATGAATGCTCAGTGAAATTTAGCAAAGGTGGATTTTGGAAAAATGCATTTAGTGTAATGTCAATGGGAAGGCCTGTCTAGGATTTCTCCCCTCTCCTTCAGATCGCAAATACTAATTTGATAATCCATCTTCCACAAACCATATTTTCACATAGGAAAATGCTCATACCTCAGCAATATTAAAGTAACACATTGGTTTTAGCAATACTGAGAAAAGTATTAGACAAAAGGAAACTTCATGGCTGAGGATTTAGTTCAGTAGTTCCAGACCTTGCCTTGCGGATGCTAGGGCCTGGGTTTGATCCCACATACAACAATGCCAGGCATGTAAACTCACGTCCACCAGCAATCAGAACCACACACCACAGTGCTGGGCATGCTGGCTCATGACTGTAATCCCAGCACTTGGGAGGCAGAGGCAGGAGGACTGCTACAAGTTCCAGGCTGGGATACATAGTGAGCTCAAGGCCAGCCAGTTTGAACTACAAAGCAAAACCCTGTCTCAAAAAAAAAAAAAAAAAAAAAAAAAAAAGAAAGCCTTCCATTGTACTTCTAGTATGTGAGACAAAAATGTACATCTTTAGCTCAATGTTTATTAAATTGTAAAGAATAGAAATGGCCCTGAAGATCTATTTTGGCATTTATCAAATGATAAGTTTAATTTCTAATGCATGGTAGACATATCATAATTGTAACTAATATTACTATAATACTACTAATAAGAACCTGAAAATACACCCTGTAAAACCAAGAACAACAATAAGATGCCCAACGTTGCTCAACATCACCACTTCTAGTCAACACAGAACTTGAAACAATCACCACAGCAATCAAGCAAGCCAAAAAAGGGGGACATATTTAGGAAAGGAAGATGTCAAATTAACATGATTTGTACAGGACATTGTACACTAACTAGAACATGCAAAGATTTCCATCAAAGATTAGAATTAATAATCAACTTTAGCAATGTAGCAAGATACAAAATAAGTACACAAAAATCAACAGCATTCATATATACCAATAATGAACTCAGAGAGAAAGAACTTCTTAAAGCAATAACATTCATGACAGCATTAACCTAAACAAGTAAATGAAACACTTCTAAAAGAAAACTATGGAACTCTGCAAAAGGATATTTAAGAAGACACCAAAAAATAAAAAAGATGTTCCCTGCTTCAGGGAAGGCAGAAATAGCATTGCCATAATAACCATACTCTTCAAACTGTTACACAAATTCATAAAACTTCAACTAGAATACCAACAGTATTCTTCAGTGAACTAAAGAAAAAATTCTGAAATCCACATACAACCAGAGATCTGGAGTAGCAAAAGCAATCTTGAACAATAAGAGAGTATCAAAAGGCATGACAATACTTGACTTCAAGTTATACTACAAAGCAACTGTGAAGCCAAGAATGGAAGTGTATTCCTGTAATCCAAGAACTTGGGAGTCTGAGGCAAAAGGATCATCATGAGTTTTAAGCCATCCTGCACTATACAGTGAGTTCATGGCCAACCTGATCTACATAATGAGACCTTGTCTTGAAAAAACAAAAACAAATAAAGAAATAACAAGCAACAGTGAAAAAAATGAACGGTACTGGTACCAAAACAGACATTTTTTTTTTAAATGGATAGAACACAATAAAGGATACAGAAACTTCCACCCAAATAAAGGGAAAACAAACTTACCTTGGAGATAGCCTGTGCGACTGATGGTGCTGGGGAAATGGGCTGTTTATAGAAGACTGAAGCTGGACTCATATTTCTCAATATATATTAAAGTAAAATCAAAATGGGCCACAGATCTAAATCTTAACAGAGAAATACTGAACGTACTAGAAGATGAAATAAGTAAATATTTGAAGGTCACAGTATTGGCAAGGTGTTTCTGAAGACAATTCTAATTGAAAAAAAAAAAAAAGCCAGAATCAACAAATGGGATTGCATCAAATAATAAGTTTCTGTGCAACAAAGGAAACAAATAACTGAGTGAACAGACAACTCACAAAACGGAGGAAATTTTTGTCAGCTATGCCTTACATAGAGGAGTACTATCTGGGACACATAAAGAACAAAGAACATTTAGATACCTCAAATAAAAGAGCTAATCAAGAAATGAACAAGTCAAACTTGAAGACACTTCTCAGAAAAAGAAGCACAAATGGCCAACGAGATATATGAGAAAAGATGCAACATCTCTGGCCTCTGAAGAAATGCCAATTAAAATAAAGGTAAAATTTCCTCCTGCACCAACTGGAAAGACAACCATCAAAATTCAAATCAGTAACAATGGTGAGATGCCTGCAGTGAAAAAGGAAGCTCCTACTTGCTTGCTGGGAATGGAAACTAGTACAACCATTTTGTAAATCTGTATAGAGATTTTTCAAAGAATTAAAACTAAAAATTCCATTTAATCCAAATATTTCACTTCTAGGTATCTTCTCCAAAGAGCTAAAGGCATTATGCAATACTGATGCATGTTTATAGTAAAATAATTCTTACTAGCTACATCCTGGAAGTAGCCTGTATGTCCATCAACAGATGAATGGATAAAGAAAATACATCATCTATAAATAATAGACTATTACCATGAAGGAGGATAAATATGAGATATTTGTGGCAAAGTGGATGCAAATGAAAATTACAATATTGAGTAAAATAAATCAGACATACGAGTTTAAATACCATATGGGATCTCTCATTTGAGGAAGGCAGAGTGCAAAGAGAAAAAAACAAAGGGTGAGTAGACCGAAACAAGGAGGTAGAACGTTCGCAGATGGGAAGGGCGCAGGATACTGAGGGAAAGGGGAGATGGGCAGAAGAAGTAAGTAGGTTTAAAATGTTTCCAGCACAGGTATCAAGTATGCACAATGAATGTACACATGAACTAAGAAAAATCATAACAAGAGGAAGGATGAAAATGGGTGAAGGGGATTAGAGAAGGCGGCAGGTGGGAAGGAAGGGGAAGGGGATTAAAGAGAATCAAGTTGTGTTATGTAAGTGCACCTGTTCCCTCAGATAAATATAAACTTCATGTAATGCAAATATGTACTGATATTTAAAAAAAACAGCACAAGTATTATTGTTAACACTAAAAATCAGATTTAACATTCTTTTTGGTGTATATAAGGTGAGAAAATAGTTTCTCAAAAGTGGTTCTAAGTACACGATACACTGACAAAATTATCAAGAAACTTGAGGCACTTCACCCAGGTACTTATAGTAAAAAGGCAAAATTAGTTACTTTACATGCTTAGAAGTGTGTGTGTGTGTGTGTGTGTGTGTGTGTGTGTGTGTGTGTGTGTGTTCGCGCGCGCGCATGCGCGAGCACGCTGTGCTCTGCCCTTGAGCTAACTCTCCAAAACTACTTCAAAATTTTAATATGCATGAACTTTTAGGGGAATGTTACATTTAGGACATAAAGGCTCATCTTAAAGTATCACTGATTTTGAGATTTCGGAGCATCTTCTCTCACAGGGACTTAAAAATCAGGAAGCCTATGAAAACTGAGCGCCCTTAAATATTTGCCAGAATCTCCTATTTGTTCAAACTTGATCCAATGGATGGGGCACAGGGCTTCATTTTAACCAATATGTCCATCCTGTGTCTATTTTCAGCTCTGATTTCTATCATTTCAGACTTGCCAATTCAGAGTATTGAGGTCTGGGCTTGCAACACACAGGTCTCCTAAATGAACTGCTAAAATTATTAAGAATCTGTGTGAACATTTGTTGTGATTTGTTACAAGCTACCTATTCAAAAGGGAGCCCATATTGAGGGAAATGGACAGATGGTTAAAAATAAGCAATCTGACATTCCTGGACAACCACAATATGTATATGAATGGAGAAGAAGATATGGTGCAGTTTCCTTCTCTCACAGTAGAACAATATAGCATATTTACAAGGAAGTTTTGTGTTACCGAACTAGTTTCATCCTAATATCATCATACAGCAAGGTAACTTAAATATCATTTTTAATTATTATTATCAACAATGACGATACTCTACATTTCAAGAAATGTAAAGAAGTTAAAAAAAACTTATTTAAGTTAATAGAAGTGCTTTATTTTGTTTTTCCAAAAATTTGCCACCAGCAAGGAGACAGCTATGAGATAGATATGTATCTCCCTCGTAAATTGGAAGCTCAATAAAATCAAGTTTTGCTGTTTATTTTTTCCACTTACCACCTTTAACAGAATGATAACCTCTTGCAAAGGCATAAAATGTAATGTATGCACACGTGTCTGCATGCATATGTGAACACAATGTCAAAAAAGAATTGAAACTAGATATTTGTACCTTTAAAACCACTTTATCTACTTCACAATGTCATGACTTATAAGTACTTCCTGCTGTTATCCTTGCAAGAACTAGAACACCTGTAACCTGTTGTGTAATTAAAATTTTTTTCTTTTGTCTAAATGGGTAATATCTCCATTCAGACTCTAAATAACAAGGCTGTATGGAGTCCCTGCTTAGAAACAAATCCTAATTAGAACTTTTTCTTTCTCTGAATCTAAATAATTGAGAGTAATATGCTTGATATAAATGGAGGAGAACAGGTTCACCCTGGAATAATCCAAAGGCAAAACAAATGAGTCATTTAGACTCTGAGAGCTGGCCAGTGTGCTGTTGTGCTAGTCCTTCGGCTGATGCTGACAGAATGAGTGAGCGGGGCTTGAGAAGGGGAAGAAGTCCAGGAAAGGATGGAAGAGGTGCCTGCGATCTTGTCCTTCAGAAACTAACTAATTCCATTTATTAAAAAACACTGTCCAAAGCTCTTGGCAAATCTTATTACCAATCTCTCCTTAGAGAATAAGGCCAAGAGAGGTTCATAAATGAATGTGTTTCATGAGAAGGAAGCATTCTGGTTTGGGTGTGGGTGTCCCACAGAGCCTCACTCAGTCAGAGGCAGCTGAATCTGGTGTATGTGATGCTGAGGGTAAGGACGTGTGATTACTAAACCACATCCAAATGCAGGTAAACTGGATGGGACCAGAGGCAGGAAGACTGGGAGAACGCTCTCCCTTGTCACCTTTGCTGCCTTGTGAGCAACACGTTATTTCTCCTCTGTGATGTCAGTTTGTCACCCCTGCCTCAGAGCCAGATGACCATGGAATAAAACCTCTATAAGGTGTGAACCAAATAAACCCTTCCCCCTCTAATTTGGGGTGTTGAGTATTTATCTCAGCAGTGAGAGAAGAAAACTAAAAACTAACACAGGAGGATACAGTTGAGTCAGCTCTTCCTGCTATTTCCTTATGTGGCCAGGCATTTCCTCTGGCTTATGATTTCCAGGATAGGAAGAACAAAAAAAGGAATTGATATGGCATATAAAAATAAAATATATCATATCCAAAACTTGAATCATTTATTAGAACAATCATGATAAGGATTCAGAATGATTGATTTATTTAAAAAAATGAACATACCTATACAGAGTCCCTGGGGAAATAATCTTTACCAGCTGTTCCTCAGACAAAGGGCTACTATTTAGAATATATAAAGAGCTTAAAAAAACAGCCCACCCAAATTTAAAGACCCAATTCAAAATGGGCATCTAACATACTTTTCAGAGGAAGAAGTAAGAGCAGCTAAGAAGTATATGAAGAAATGCTCAGCATCGTTGATCATTCAAGAGATGCAGATGAAAACAACACTGAGATTTTATCTCAGTCCACAATGAATGGCTGCCATGTCAGAATTAACCAGAAACAAATGTTGGCGAAGCTGTGGAGAAAGGGGAACCCTTCTCCACTATTGGTGGGAATGTAGACTCGTTCGACCTCTGTGGAGATCAGTGTGGAGATTCCTCAAAAAGCTAGGATTGGAGGTCCCATTTGACCAGCCATCACTCTGCGAGGTATATACACAAAAGAATTAAAAGATTTTATCACAGCAACATATGTGCACTAATATGCAGTTCAGTTTGTGTTTGCTAAATCTTAGAAGCAACTCAAATGTCCATGAACTGGAGACTCGATAAAGAAGACAGTACTTTTATAGAATGGAGTATTACTCTGCTGTTAAAAATGATAAAATGGAGTCATTCATACTCAAATGGATATAACTGGAATACATTCTTATAAGTGAAATAAATAGATCACAGATGTGTAAATATCATATCTTTCCTCTGGTATGAGAAAATGAAGTAGTAAATGAGTTATAGTATGTATAGTTGATATTGTGAAATAGAAAATATTTAAAAGGAAAGAGGGTATAGGGAGAAATGACAAGGGGGAAAAGAATGTGATAGTAATAAAGAAAAAAGCAAACAATGATTGTGTATATACGGGGTAGGGGGTTGCAGGGCAGGGGGAAAGGAGAAAAAAATGAGAATCAAGTCATGTCATATTCTGGTACAAACTCTCAATGTTGAACGCGAGGATGATGTGTATTTAAAATGTACCAATAAAGATTTAATTTTTTTTAAAAAGTGAATATATTTAAAAATTCCATGTATTATGCCAAAAAGAAACAACTGTGACCATTTTAAGTCACACTTTTTTTTCATTGGGGATGGTGCAAGGGACAAGGTCTCACTGTGTCATCAGGCTGGCTTTGAACTCAAGAGCTAGACAAGGCTGTATTCAAACTCATTCTCTCTGTCCCCGCCTTGCAAATGCTGGGGTTATATTGTGTACTTACATATTTGGATGCTCACACAGAACTCCTGGTCTGGTTCATGTTATGGAAGATAGCCGGTACTCCAAACCAGGGAAATAACTTTATTTGTTAAATTATAAAAAAATAGAATGCTAGTCAACAACCAACTGGAGGTTTAGCTTTCACTAAAACACATTGTGTTTATTTTTTGTGTCTGTTTTTATTTCTCAATTTCATTTATCAGAACATGTTTGCCACACATAACACTTACTTTCATCATAAGGAACAGGCTCATACACTCAATATACCTTGCTTCTTTTTACTCTCCTCTTCCTCCCTCTCCCCTTCCTCCATCTATTTTGATGAAGACCAAACTAGGCAGATCTAGCAATTGCCACCTCACACAAAGTATATGTATTTCTCCTTCTAGAAGTTCAGCCTCCATCAGTGACATTGGAAAATAAGTTTCAGTAGCTACATGGCCTGAAACTGCAGAACTGAGCAAGCAACTGGCATGTAAAGTGTAGATTTGGTTAAACTTTACAAAACACTATTTTACCAAATTGTTTTTTCATGTATGAGCTAGGAAGAAAAATAAACAGAAATATTAATCCAAAGTTACATAGCTTAGTTAAAGGCAAAGAGAACCTAGAATTTGGATGGTCTGAATTCTTGAATTGATTTTCTAAAAAAACATTGCTCTTCTGGAAACTTCGCTTCTTATACAGAAAATAAAACTGGTTCTAAGAAGTCTATATAAGAAAGGAATCCACCCAGCATAAACTGAACATCTATTGTGCATGTACATAGAATTTTTATAAATTATACAGTGTTGCTGCTTTCAGCATCCTTATGTTACTAATTAAGCAAATGGGGACTAAACAGACATCTGAGTGTTTAATTTGTAGCCCTGGGAATGAAGGTTCCAGTAGGGTGTGGTGGGGTCTGCAAGTAAGCCCAGCACAAGGGAGCCTGAGACTAAGGACTGCGGAGAATGAGCTCAAGGCCAGCTTGGGCTACATGGTCGATTCAAGGACAGCATGCACTACTGGGCTAGACTCTGTCTCAAGAAAAAATTTTCCTAGTGAGAAAGATGAGCCACATATAAATAAAGTTAACATCAGTTGGTGTTTATAAACTCTACACTATCAGAATAGATGTTTAATATTATTATAAAAAATACTACTTCCATCTATGCACAATAGAAAAGGATGTATGACTTTTTTCATGCTAACATGATTCACAATTGTTCTTTTATCAAACGAGAGATGTGATGAAATTATTGTATGTAGAAAAAATATGAGTAATTGATTTACAAATTCAATGCAATCGTCCATCCAAATGCCAATGGCACTCTTCACAAACACACACACACACACACACACACACACACACAGAATATCCTAAAGTTCAAATGCAAGTACAAAAGATCCCACTTATCTAACAAAAAGAAAGATGAGTGCTCTAAAATACATTAATCTCACAACATACTACAGGGCTACAGGAACCAAGGAAGCATGGAACTGAAATAAAAACTAATACATAAACCCACGTAATGAAAAGAAGGTCTCAAAAGTCCACATGTCTACACCAAACTGATTCTTTACAAGGGCATCAAGTACATATAATGAAGAACTCTAGATTCTCACATGAAGAAGAGTGAAAATTTATTGTTATCTCAGCATATACAAAATGTGTGAAAGATGTAATAAATCACCAAGAAAATACTGAATAAAAATACTGAAAGCCAAAACGACAGAAACACTTCAAAACAATACTATCAGCAGTGACACAAAAGTAAAAAAATGAGGTCATAACCACCTAAGAATCTTAAAAACAGCAAAGGTAATAAATAGGTTTTGCATAAACAATGAGCAGAACTTGGAAAATAGGTTTGCAAACTATTCATCTGATAAAAGATTAATACTCAAAACAGATAAGAAACTCAAGCTCCTACATGGCAAAGAAAGCCACATAATCTGATTCAAATGGAGTCTAAGTAGGCATTTTCAAAATAAGGAACATAATAGTTAACAAATATATTAAAATGTTTATCATCATTAGTCATTATAAAAATAAAATCACTTAATCAATATTTAACCAATATTTTCTTATCCCCATTAAAATGCTTATTATCAGAAAAGACCCCAAGAGGGCCAGGGATTTAGCTCAGTGGATCTGGTGCCTGTCTTGCAACTACAAGATTCCAAGGTTTGATCCCTGGTAACCACATATAACAATGCTGGGTAAAGTGACTCATGACCACCAGCAATCAGTACCACATACAACAGTGCTGGGCATAGTGGCTCACACCTGTAATCCCTGAACTTGGGAGGCAGATGTAGGAGGATAGTTGTGAGTTCCAGGCCACCCTGGGCTACATAGTGAGCTTAGAGCCAGCCTGAACTACAAAGTGAGACCCTGTCTCAAAAAAAAAAAGAAGACTCCAAGAAGTAACAAATACTGGTGAACATTTCAGGGTTGATGAGAATAACAATAGTACAGCAGCTAGCGAAACTGTGTGGGGATTCCTGTGTCCACTCTGTTCGGGTGGGCATTCCTACCCAAACTGAATATTAGTCTGCCACAACCCTGAAAGTACTTGAGGATGGTATGTTCAAACTATTGCTTTCTTTCCCAGTCAATTGACCCGGCATGTCTAAATTAACTGGACTCTGATGCTTGGCTTCTCTCTCAATCCACTACCTATAACTACTATTTTGTATGTGTGCTTATAACCATTTTTCTGAAAAATTTTAAAATTTATAAAAGCTGATCATTTAGTACTTAAATAAAATGGTGAATCAAATAGGGAGCAATATAAGGAAAAATATGTATGTAACCATATACAAATATCAAAGTCCAAAGAACTGTATATCTAAAAAAAGATGGCATAGTAAAGTTTCTACAAGAAAATTAAAGAACATTATGAAATAAAATTGAAAATGATAAAATATATCCTCTATGAGATATGTGCTGAAATACTCCTATAAACAGTATTTATATCAATTGAGAACAGAAAAGTAACTAGGTATGTCAATGATCAGATTCTCAATCCACAGGCTAGTTACAAGGATATGTCAAACTTATAAAAATTTCATTTCAATGAATACATAAGATATGTGCACTTTGCCCCAATATAACATTCAGTAAGGAAATAAAATACCCTAGTACCTGGTATGTAAATAATCAAACACTGTGCTGTATATTATAATTATTGTTGTTATTGTAATTAGTTTGTACAAAAAATGATGGTCCAAAAATATTTAGTCCAATCTCTATTTGTACTACTACTATATGAATTTGTTCTCATGAGTATGTATTTTTACTGAGTTCCTTAAGCCAGAAACTATGATTTTTTTCTGTATTTACCATTCCAAATAATCCAAAATTATTGAATAAATAAATGCACAACTTTGCCTCTCTCACACACATTTATATAAAAAGCCCCTTTTATTCACTCATACTTTAAACTCAATTGAGAATTTTAAAAAGACACAAGATAAGAATGTCCATCTCTCTTCTGTACAGTGCTTTGACATTTATGTGGTGCTAATATAATCATAAAAAATAACAACCATTATGGAATCATTACTGGTCTATTCATTTTATGTTCACTGGTTGAAATTAGCACCAAGTGCATGGTACGTGTTCACTTAGAGACTTAGGTGTGTAACATTTGATTCCCAGAAGTAAAACTGCAATACTTAGGCAGCCAGAGTAATTATCAAACATTTTAAAGTGCACATGTGCAAACACTTATGGTCCCCTGATCCTCTTACTTCATGATTGTGCTGCTTATTTTTCTTTTTTTAATTTTTACATGAGCCGAAGATTATGTCTGCACTGAAAGATAGAATAGAGCATATGAATCCATTTCCAAGCACTGCAAAAGGTATTTTTACCCTTATTTATTATTAATACTAATGATAAAAATAACCACAACTTACTGACCACCAAATCTATCACCACTATTATAGTAATAGGTTTATATTACAGCACATTCTTACCCTGGGATTTTCTTTTATTCCTACAGATGCAGAAATGAATGTGTAGGTCTAGGGCAACAGAAAACTCACTCAAGGTCATTAAGTATCTAAGTGGCAGAACTCAGATATAAAAGCTGAATTTATTGACTTGCTCTTCACTTGAAAACAAAAGAATATTATTTCAGCATAGTTTTTAGGTCTTTCTGTCTTTGGTCTTTTTTGAGTCACACTCATTCTCTCTCCTCCCCCTAAGACACTGTTCAGCATTGGTAAATATCAAAGAAAAGAGTTTAAATTGTAGATTGAATCAAGGATGTATAAAATGGGGTTTTGGTGTACTGTCAAGACAAAAATCATCTCAACTGAGGAAAAATAAAGATCAGAGTCCAAAATGAATTTCCACATAGGTGTTGATGCTCAGAAAATTGCAAACAAAGTGAAGATTTAAGAAGTAAGGTTTCTTCGTGATTTTTTCCTGCCTTCTGGTCTACCAACTATCCTTCCTGCAGAAGTCATAGAACCTGGAATGTCTATTCCCTGAGGTTTTGAAATTGAAACCTCTTTTCTGCCAAAAATTACTCATAAATCCTAAGATTACTGTAACTTCTTCATATGTTTCTATGTAAAACTGGTCATAAAGGAATTGTGCGACCTGACTTGATTATAGATCACAGGACACTGATGCCTGAAGTTTCCATCTGCAAGAAAAAAGCATTTTGCTCAGAGAGGCAAAGAAGAAACTAAACAGATAGGTCTGTTAGGTCCAATTCACCATAATCTATTACTTTTGATCATAGCTTTGTTTCCAAACATATTCGTTATAACTAGTAAGTTTTATTGAAGCTTAGGCAAAAGGGAAAAGAAAAAGATAATTCACCTTGGGTCTTCGGGTTTTCATTGTGAGGGCTCCTGTGCCATATAAAATTATAATAAAACTGTCATGTTTTCCTCTTGTTAGCCTGCTTTTTGTTACAGGGGTGGGGGCTTTATTCTTATAATGAGGACAGAATGGATGGTACCCTTTATGCCATCAGCAAACCCAACAGACTTGATATGAAATTGAATGGGTTTTATGGGTGAGGACAAGGGACATTTTGAAATCACCCCAAATCTAACTTTGGATCAGAGGCTTGATATGTACAGTGTTCACGGGTACTGTTTCTACTACTGCCCCTTTTAGAAATAAAAGTGATATAGTGATATGGAAGATTTATTTTTAAAATGTCATTCTGGTTAAAAAAAATACAATAAAAAGTTTACCCTAATTATCATATTTTTTCTTTCCCTTTGATGCTTTTTTCCCTGAAACTCTCATTGTTCCCCTTCTCCTCTGAAGATTCTCTTCCCATTTCATATTTATGATATGCCTTATGAGTCCATAATTTTGAATCTGTCAATAGCTTGTGCCATGTGGGACCTGAAAATTATTAGTGGTACCATTTCTTCAATATTTAATTTTCTTTCATTGTTCTTACCTGCCTTCCTGAGAATATAATTTTGGCAGCAACTCAAGGGGGGGGGCTATCATATGAGAGAGTAGATAACTTTGCAGCAGATAGTTACAATTCTGGTTTAAAGTTTCAAATACATTCATTTTTGTGTGTCATGAATAATGTTTTAAAGTTCAACATGTCTTTCCTTCCTGTATTAATGAAGGTAGATGGATTCCTGCCATATTTCTGTCATTATGAGTTATTGCAACCCCCAACAAAACTCTCTAAGGTAAATACCATTATGTCCCTCACCTTCCAAAGGAGGATTGAGGGAGGAGGAGGGAATGAGGTCAAATTGCCCCAAAGGTAGCAAATTCGGGATGTTAAAACAGTCATTCATTACCATAAATTACATATTCCAGTCAATCAGGATAATACAATGATAAACAATTAGTCTCTGTAATCATATAGTCCTTGGTATTACCAAGTCTCTACTGTACTCAGATTATACTCTTTTTTAAAGTTTTGACACTGGTTATTTTCTACTTACCAAATTTTATATATATATATATATATATATATATATATATATATATATATATGGAAATTATTCTATTATTTGTTAACCTCCATGATACATGAAAATACATAATACCAGTTATCTTCAGATATTTTAAAGTACACAAGAGCTGATCAGAAAGAAACAGTAGGAGAAAAAATTAAACACAATTTGGTGGCTATTTCCTTGTTCATATAACTCTGGCCAGACACAGATGATCACTTTCTGTTCAACTAATTGTGCACTTGTGAAGCGTTTTGTCTTCATGAAGACTGTAGGCAGAAAGCTTCCCTGTCAAAACAAAGCTACTAGCTGTCTTCCTTACTTACCAATGTTTTTATCACTAGCCATTTCAAAAGAAATCTGCACAGTGGCTAGCAGAATGCCTGTTGGGAAGCTAGAGGCAAAAATCACCTCTCCTTAAATGAGAAAATATGTGACATGTGCGCCACTTAAAATTATGAATTAAAATGCCTTTGGCAAGTCTGGAAGTAAAGTAGCAAAGCTGTACTTCCAGCACTGAGAGCATAATATTTATACTTACAGGTATAAAATGTGAGCAGAGATAATGGTAACAATTTGTTGAGGACAAACAGTGAACAAGATGTTAAAATCAGTTAAACTTCATGGATATTTATCAGGTCTAGTTTTAATATTTATGTTTCCATTTTCTACCATTGTCTCATAAAACTTTTATGAGAAAATATGTACTATGTGCATGGACAATGTGCTGCTAGTAAGAGAACTAACTTAGAGGTTAGGCCCTAGGCAACTCAGGAGATCAGAACTGGCCATGCACTGCTTCCAGGGCCCAAACGTAGACACAAGCAGTAGTTAAAAGGATAAGGAATTTATTTTCACTGTTTTCACACTGAGAAGACATTTCATAAAGAGAACTCACTTTGAGGAACTTACATTAGCCCTGACATTATATAGGGGAAGAATTAGGAAACAGAACAAGAAGTGTGCACAATAAAGCAGTCTGGGTCACACTGTGATCTGGTTATTCATCTTAGGTACGGTTTTCTTGGGCTTTCCTTTGCCAGGGGAGAAAATTAGCTCTAGACTATTTTTAGCACTTGAGATTTGCTGGGGGCTGATAAGAGTCTTAGATACCTGTAGAGGTCAATGACAGGGAACAAAAGGAAGAAACAGAGACAATATTCCAGATTCAAGGGGGACTGGGAAACACCTACCTCTAGTAGACAGGTTTAATGGTCTCCTTGTAGACTCACTTCCATTAGCCAGAAAGAAACACAGGGTACCTCTTCAGGAATAGTGACTACAGTTAGATTAAGGTAGTAAGATAGGGAACAAGTTTAGTATTGTCTGTAACAAATATTATTTTGGCCCTGGAGCACTATGATTACCGCTTTGCCGCACAGTCAGGCAGTCTGTAGCATTCTGCATATTTCTTTAGTTCTGAGCAAATCAACACTGGTCTGGGACAGTGGGGCCTGCAGCCTAGGCTCCACCCATCTATGCCCACCAAGTTTCTCCTCAACAGAGACTAGTGGGGGAGAGAAATGGCTGAGAGACAAGTCACAGGAGAAAGACAGAGTTATCTGGAACAACAATTGGGTCCTCTCTCAAGTTTAGAGCAATGGCTGGAAACTTCTAGATGCCCCTGAGTGACTGTGGACAGGACATTACAAAATCTGGTGACTGGTAATAGTTTGTTGTCAATACAAACTTAGAAATGTGTTCTTATTCTTCTCTTCACATCTTGAAAGGGGAGGAGAGAGACTGAGTAAATTAAGAGCTAATCAACCTGGTATTAGCAGTTTAAAATGGATATTCCTTAAATAATTAACATGGGAATGTGCAGACATGAGCAAGGAATTGAACATAAGCTCAAGGTAGCAAAAAAGACAGATGCAGTGTGAAGGCAGAGATGCCAAGCTTCCGTCCTGTTTTCAGTTACCTGTCAGACAGCTGTGAGCTGAAGCGCAAAAGCAGACTTTAAGTCGCCGCCACAGGACTGTTACCAGATGGTGGGTCCTATGGGAATCCACTCCAGGTCCCGATGTCCAGAACAAAGAACTGAACAAGACACACAGGAGAAGCAGTGGAGATCTACATGTACTGAAGGTGTTTCAGTAAACATACTTAGTGAGCACAGACCCCAGAAAGAGGTGTCACCTCGGGAGCAGGGAGCAGGGAAAGGGGGTCTTCTGGATCTTTAATTTCTGGGTTGCATCAGGAGTGTTGCCCTATCAAAAATGTATTGGGATTGGTACCCGATTTAAATCGCACTACAGAAAGACTCACCTGGCCTTAGAGCATTTATAAGTGAAGAACTGAAAGTAGCTCTTTTCTGCTTAACTCCATAGACAATGCCCAGGAACTGCAAGGTCATCCTGGATCCTGTGTTGTTTGCATGTGCCCTAGGTCTCCACGACTTTGAGGGACTCTGCCCAGCTGTCTGACTAGGCCTGCCCACTCCTAATTTTCTACTGCACTATCACACGCATTTTGAAGGAAATAAAGGATGGAAACAACCAGTGTTCCCAATTCACACAACTATTCAATGCAGAAACATAAGATTCAAACTCAAGTAGTTTCACACTGAAGCTTTATGCAATTACAAACTCTGCCAAAATTCCTCTCAAAAAAGGGGCTTTGGAGTCATTCCTTCATTTAATATTCATAATAATCTTTTAAGTATGCATGATCAGTATTAACATGTGGTAGATGTAATCATCTCCATTAGAGCCATAAGACAGCAACAGTGTGGAGGAATTGGCTTTCTCAAGTGGCACTGCTAATACACAGAGAAATGCACTGACCCAGGAGGTAATGTTTTTTCACTAATTCTGATTATTCTGAATCACTGCACTCTGGGTTGTTGTTAGGAAATAACTATTCCACTCTGAAATTCATGTTATGAAAACCCGTTCCTAAGCACTCATGGAGGGTTGGTAAGTAACATGTTTATGCTAGGAGAATGCTTAATTCCTCATAGTTTCCAATTACTTTAATGATTTTAACACCTCTCCTCAAGAACTTTCTATTGCATTTACCTTTTCTTTCAAAGAAACCTCTCGTCTGATTAGTGGTTTGTCCCCAAATGACAAGTTGCAAATGAGGCATTTTCCTTTAAAATGTTTTCAACTAGGGAAAATAATTTATCCAAGCAGGGGATTCTCCTCACTGACCCCAACAAATGGGTAGGAGAGAGCTTTGATTACCAAGCTATACTTTTCTGAATTTCAAAGAAATATCAAAAGAAAATTAGCATTTCAAGATTTCTACTTATAATACAGAAAAGAATTTTGTTATTCTAAAGCGGTAGTATTTAGTTACATTGAGCATTCACACAGGTGATACAATTCCTCAGGCATTCATGTCCTCTGGACTTTTATACTAATGTTGAATTAAAAATTATATTTCTGTTATTTGTTAAATCTTAACCTTAATGAAAATGACAGTGGGGAAAAGGCATTGGTGATGAAACTGAAGCATTCTTGTCAGTGACTAGAGTTTGACACTTCAAATTAATTCTTGAGATATATGAGCATTTTCATGATGATGTTTATAGGTATGTACATAATTTCAAATACCTACAAGCAAAATTTCACATGGTAGAACTTTATCTTTGTATATACTCTCTTCCTTAAAATGCACATGACCCTGTATATACAATGCAGTTTGTTTTGTATGATTCTGGATCTTTGTCTTTTTCACAAATTACCTTCTATCCTAGTAGATACTCCTAAATTGTTCATGAAGTCTTTACCTGATGAAAGTAGTATTCATGCTGTTTTTGCTGAAAGGTGAGTAGGGCAGCCATTTGGCATCGGGGACCCCACTGTCTGTTTCAGTATTCTGCCTCTAGACAGCAGATCACCCAATTCTACTGTACTCCTATATCCAGGCACTGATTCTTCCTCCAAGTCATTGTTACAAGAAATTTCAATACTAAAGCTATTTATGGATATTACATTTTTACTTCAACGATAAAAAGATATATCCCAAATCTATCCTATGTCTTAGAAAGAACCATGATCCATAAAGTCTGGGAAACTTATAGTTTCAGTCACCATTCTGGTTTACTTGAAACTTACCACAATACCTGCTTGCCCGAGGACCCTGATAAGAACTACAGAGCTGCTGTGTCATCTGAGACAAAATCATTTCTTCCTAATATTTTATATTTTAAAATGTGAACTATTTGTGATTTTCTAGAAAATAACCTTCAACATTTATGGATTATACTTCAAGGACTATTCCATCATTGGATTTCTTTCACATCATTTAAAAATGTCAAAAGTATCCATTAATCTTGGGTAACTGTCATATTTCATTTATATACAACTGTGTATTTACAAAATGTATACTGCTGAGGCAAAGAACTCAATATTCTAAAGTCTGGCACCTGGCATGCCAAGTACTTTGAACTGAGGATAGGAAAGATCCCAGAAGCAAGTCTCTCTTATCTACCTCCTATCTCTTGACTCCTTGTTAAATGAAACAGACCACAGAAGCAAGTTTTCATTTTCCCTTAGACGTAGAAATATGCCCGTTAGCTAACTAAAAAACCTACAGAGCTCACTCTCTCCTTTCTCTCTTGAACATACTAAATTCTGAGGGGTCTTGACCCATATCTGGAATAAAGGAATGCTACAGAGAAAAAGTAAAAGAAATCTGAAGGGGCAAATCCAAAGGGCCTCTTTTCTCAGGTCATTACCATTAGATGGTACTTTTTTGTAGAATCACTTAGATCTACACTTTTGTAGATTGTTGGATCTTCATTCATGAAGATTCAAAATTTGCTTTTCTTTTTCCTTACAAACTCATCATTTGTTGTAAAAGTCATGGGTCAGTGTATCAGCCAGTGCTCATTAAAGAGATGATAAGTTTAATGCAAGATATATAAAGATTTACAAGGTAGGCTTGCCATGGCCACCTGAAGATTCAGGTATGGAAGAATACAAAAGGACTGCATGAGTGTTAAAGACCCAAAGGGTCTAGTCAAAGGTCACAGGCCTACAGTTCAGTGAAGAGTCGGATGTAAGTCCAGATCAGGAGGCTTCAGGGTCTGAGCTGCAAGGCTGCCATGGAAGCCAAGAAACAGAGGTCAAACATGAAAGTATTGACTAGAGCTAACAGAAACCAGACTCCCTCCTTCATTCTTCTATTTATTCTGTTCAGGACTACTGGTTGATGCAACTAACATCAGGGTTTGCCTTCTGTCTGAGGTAATTCCATTAGGCCACACCCAGAATCATGATAATCCAATCAGTTGAACATTTCTTACTCAGACTGACACAACAGTTAACTATCACATTTTGATTCCTCTGCTGTGTAAGGAAGGATATCACATATTTTGTCCATAACAAACTTTCCAACTCATACACAAGTATTTAATACTATATATATACTATATATACTATAAATATAGTATTATATTATATTATATTATATATAAATATAGTATATATATACTATATATAATTACTATATAATTATATATTCATATAATTATATTATATATAATATATATTATATATGTATACAAAATATATTTTAAGATTGGAAGGCAGTGTGTGAATTTGACTCCTATTAACTGTAAAGACTGAGTTCCCAACCCACTCAAATATGTCCCTTCCTCAGTGCCTTCTAGGATTTGGTTGGCAGACATGCTTTCTCAAGTCACAGTATCATGGGGCACTGGCCAAGTGCAGGGATCTATGAAATATCTCATATTAAGAAATAAACTTTTCTAGTTTTATAAAGCTGCTGACAAGATGTCAAGCTCTGTACAAAGGTGTAGATATAGCCTTAGAGATTCCTAAGTTTGAAGATTCGTAAGGTTTAATTCAACAATAGCTTCACATCATACTAGGTGAATGCAGAACTTAGATATCTGAGCAAAGTGTTTCCTAAAATGGACATTCATGGAAAGGGTAATATTTGTATAATGTGCTAATGCCCTTGAATTTTATACAAGGAATTACTTATATACATCTTGAATATATGTTATGTATTTATATAATCTCAGACCTATCCAAAGTTATAGATGAATAGTACCTACATCATAAAAGTAGGAAACGAGAATGAAAATAATGTATTTTTTAAAATCTAGAAAAAAACCTAAGTGAATAATTCCACAGAATTAAGTTTCAGCATTTAAAATTTAATGGAAGTCTAATACTAAAACTACAAAATGAATATATATTTTAAAATGAGATTTTGAATCTATATATGATATCCCAATCAAAAAAAAAACCTAACAAACAAAAGAAAAATAACTGTTCCACATGTATTTATGTATGTGTACACACACACATGACATAAATACATAGAGGTAGAAGACATACAATATACACACTCATCAGAGCATATGCTTAGATGATAAAGTTCCTTGAAAGATTTAATTTTATTTTACCAAAATTTTAATAAGGCACACACTGAAAATGTGAAATAATTAAAACGAAACATTTTGTTGCTAATTTGACATTTTATAAACACATGCTGACTGCACAGAGCTGAAGGTCACTGTCCACTTTTACTAGAAACACAAAGAGATTAAAGAATTGATGTCTATACTGGAGACAAAAAAAAAAAAAAAGTGTTGAAAATCCCCTCACAGTGCATGTTAAAAATTTAGTATCAAATAAATGCTGACTGCGTCTCCTGTGCTGTTGATTTTTAACCTTAATAATAGATTTGAATTTATTTACCACAGAGCACAGAGGAAAGGGGAATAGGAAGATCTCAAAGAGAGGATGCTTAGACACAAGAGACAGAAGACAAGCAGGAGGTAAAACGCAATTTTGAGGGAAAAATTGTGAGATTGGATTTTTCAGCATAATTTTTTCTGAAAATGCAATTTGTAACAAGTTATATTGTCTGTAAAAGAATCCCTACTGCACTTCTAATGTGCTTTTTTAGGATCTGAAACATAAAAGTACACCAGAATACTTCATGTGCAAACCCTGGCATTAAACAGATTAGAAAAACTAAATGTCATACGGTACCATGGTTGGTTCTTGTGCAGTTAATTTAGTAGAAAGGCAGAGAATCGCTGCAGGGACACTCTCTAGTTATGCACCCTGCAGCTAAAATACCTTGTATACCTTTTTGTTGAAGGAACAATAACTTCGCTGAAGCGATAAATTTAAGCTTCTGTGGTTTTCGAATAGCACCTCAGCTAAATTATTCCTGCATATGGTTTCGTATCAGCAGACTTGGATGTTACAATAGACACCGTCCGATCTTCCTCTGCCTGTGCCAGTCCCACGGCCCTAAACTCTTCCTTGTGTTGCTCGCTGGCTGGCAACTCTTCTAACAAAACTCAGACTTCGAATTGAAGCACCTCCTTATTACTGGCCTCCTGCTTCATTCAATATTTCTTCTTTTAATAACTTAACCATCTAATCACATCACATTTATGGACAATTGTAGCAGATATAAAAATCAAAGTTTTCTTGATAGTTTCTTTATAAAATATGCTTTCTCGGAAAGCACAAGAGACATACAATGTGATAAATCCTTAGAGCTGTGCATTGTGTATTGATGACCACAGTCAAGTGAGCAAACACATCTTTCAACCATCACAATTGCTACTCGCTATGTGGGGAGGGGATGAGGACACTCAAAATCTGCTTGCTTATCAAATTGCAAGCAAACAGTACAATAAATTTAGTTATAGTCAGTATGCTATATATGCACATGCTATATATTAGAGCCTTCCAAGTTATTCATCAAATAACTGAAATTTGATGTACTTTGACCAACATATCCACAATTCCTTAGGCTCCTACTCTTGGTAAACACCATTCTACTCTGTTTTTATCATGAGTGTTTCTTTTTAAGATTCTTTCTTTGTACATAGGCTATAGTTAATGTACCACACACCCACACCCACCCACCCACCCACTGTTAACTGTAACAGACACACACACACACACACACACACACACACACACACACACACACACACACACACACATTTTTCTACTTCACTTAAAAAATAATACATGGAGACTTGTCATTATCTGCCCACCAGGTCAGAAAAGTTAAATTGGACCTCATGTATTCTCCCGTGGTCTTAAAGCAAAGTCCATCACTCCTGTTAATTAGGCCTTTTCTTGTGTATTCTAACAAAAATCACCTTGGTTGTTTTCTATAGCTCTCACCTGAGTCTAATTAGTCCCCTTGGAACATTAACCCAGCTCCCTCCTCCAACCTCATCCCTACCTCATGATTCTTCTCATTAGAAAAACTGATAAGTGGGCTCCTAATATCTGCTAGGTAAGATGTACAATTGTGCGCTCCACCACTAAGCAGTTTTCTAATGATAAAGGATGGTCTTCCTGTTGGCAAGCATTACAGAGTATCATTGCCTAATGCCCTTTAGCTTGGGTAATTAAACACATCAACAGCAGAGATAATTTTTTCACAGTGGGGGTTAAGGAGAAACTGAAACAAACATATAGCTTGCCATGGCAGAGCTGACATCTCCATAAAGAATTTAAGCAGACTTAATGAAGGTGCTTTTCACATTGGCTACTAAGCAATAAGTACTCTCTGGGCCTCCTGAATTAAAAACAATCCTTACAGAAACTTTTACAGCTGAACACAGAAGCAGAATAATGACCTCGTTCCAAAGATGTCCAAGTTCTACTCTTTGAAACTTGTAAGTGTATAACCTCATCTAGGTAAAGAAGCTGATCAATGCAATTAAGGTTTTGGGTTTTAAGTTGGGGAGATTTTCTGGAATTATCTGAATGAGTCAAATGCAATGACAAAAATATCTAAAAGGTGCAGGCAGAGAAGTGTCACAACAGAGAAAAGGTCAGAGACACAAAGTAGGTAGCTCTGAAGATAGAGCAAAAGAGATAAAAAACAAAGTGATAGAAAAAGCAAAGAAATCTTCTCTCCCTGGGCCTCAGAAGGGATGGAGCCCTGCTAGTGGCTAGGTTTTAGTTCAATTCAGTATCAGCTTCTGATACACAGATCTATTGGGGTAAAATCTGTATTCCTTTCACACATTAGGATGAAATAATTTGTTATAGGAGTTATAGGAATCTAAAATGGAGACTTAAAAGTGCTCGCTGTTTGGGATAATGAGGACCAGAATACAACTGTACCATCCACGGCTGATTATGCTATTGTTATGTTAAGGAACTTTGAAACATTATTAGTTTCTGAGAATCAGCAATCCATCAGATAGTCTCCAGATATCAGAAAAATGAGATATTATTGCACAGGCATAGATTTAAGCAGAATCTGACCTATATTATGATAATATATTTGAATACCAATGTCCTTGTGTAGTTTCTGGCAGGGGTCTTGACAATTTTCTATATTCTTTCATCCAACAGCAACTTACAAAAGCCTTTTTCTTTTCCATTTGTGGATAAGTGTTCTGTTTCCAGATGGATCCAACATTATGAAAAATGAAAATCCAGATTTGCATGGCAAGTGATTTCAAATATAATATTGTACATGAAGTGACAAACTAATTCTTTCTCCCTTTCTTTCTTTCATTTTACATACATAAAAACATAGTACAACGAAGCAACTCTTTGATAGTACTTGATGAAAAAGAAAGCTTGATAGACAGTTTTACTACTATGAACAAAGATGTTCTTCTTTGTAATTGTGAAGTAGAAAAAAATATTTTAATTGCATACCTTAAACAAGGGATTAGAGAGACAGAGATAATGATAGACCAGTGCATATAGGAACCTATGAAGAAGAATATATGTGGTTTACCAGTGCAAAACAAATTACTTTAAAATCTCTATCAGATTACAATGAGAACATAGCAATAGCTCAGCGAACAATGCTGATCAGTAGAGTCTGCAGCCTTAAGTCAGAAACATTTCTGTAGAAATCTGTATTATATCAGAATCTGCATCAGTGCCAAGTCTATATGACGGGTTGTGAACATTTTACTCATTAATAAATAAGGTAAATAGAAAGTAACTTCATAGTCATCAGAATGGAGGCAGTATTTATCCTTAAAAAATATTGTTGTATCATAAATCTATATACACACACGCATATACATATATATGTGTATATATATGTATATATGTATATGCATGCTCTTTAATTTATATACATAATATACATTATACATATGTGTCTATATACATTATATATATGTGTTAATTTTTTTTTTCATTCCTCCATTCAAAGGCATTTAGGCTATTTGCAAAACTTAGCAATTGTACATTGTTTTTGCTAAGAACATGACTATGCATGTATCCCTGTAAAATGATGTATTTGATCCTTCCGGGAGTATTCATACAAAAGGGAGAGCTGGATTAACTAGGACTTGTATTTTTCAGTTTTTTGAAGAATCTCCACACTGATTTGCATAGTGGTTGTACATTACAGTAACCAACAGTTGAGGCGTGGTTCTTTTCATTGTTTTTTCATGTATGTTCTTCATGACTGGGATAAGACAGGATCTCACAGTTGTTTCGATTTGCCTTTCCCTCATCAAAGATGTTAACAGTTTTTCATGTACCTCTTGATCATCTGTACTTCTTTTTAAGGCACTTCTCTCAAGAAGTGTGTACTCTATTTGTTTCGCATATTTTCATATGGTCATCTGATCTGAAGAAGTGATTTTGTTTCTATACAGTCTTAAAATAAGGCCTCTGAAAAAAACAGCTAGCATTTTTACCCCATTCTGTAATTGGTTCTTTCAATCTGTTTAGTATTTTCTTTGCTTTGCAAAACTACTTTAATTTTGATTTAATTAATTGACTCATTATTAGTCCTTGTTCTACTAAAGTTTTATGCAGGAATTCTTAGCATATTCCTATAGCTTTATATACCTCTCCTTTGGTATATTCCAGCAGTTTCAAAGTTCTGTCGTTGATCCTTTGTAATTTGATTTTAGTACAGGTTGAAAGTAAGGATATAGTTTCAATCTTCATTTCTTTTTCTAATGTACATTTTTGGTCCTCTTGTTAAAAACAAGACAGCAGTAGGCACCTCAGGCTGTTTTTTCTATGTCTTCTGTCCTATTCCAGTCATTTACATATCTGTTTTGTGCCAACATTATGTGATGTTTGTTAACACAACTCTCTTGTGTAACTAGAGATCTGTATTGTGGTACCTCTGATACTACTGTTTACTCTCAAGATTATTTGAGCTCTTTCTGGCTCTTTTGTCATTCCACATTAAGTTTAAGATTTTCAAGGACTGCAAAGAATCCATTTGGTACGCTAGTAAGAACCACATTAAAGCTGGGCATCACTTTTGGTAATATGACCATTTTAACAATATTAACTGACGATCCAAGAACAAAGATGTCTTTCCATTTTCTAATGTCCTCCTCAATTTCCTTCTTCAGAGTTCTGTAATTTTGTTTATAGTTATCTTTGATTCTTTGATTGGATTAATTCCTAGGAGTTTAATTTTTTTTTAATGGCTGAGAAAAGAACTGCTTTCCGAGTTCTCTCATATTGAGTTCACTGTTTCTGTATAATAACAGTACTGATTTTTTTTTTTTTTTTTTTTTTTTTGCTTTTGTATTTTGCCACTTTCGGTTTGTCTGATTCAGGTAGACTCTTGGAGCTAAGGATGGTGACCAGATCAGAGGCAGAGGTGGAGAAAGGGAGAGGATCTAAATTCAACAACACCGGTCATAACCCAGTATCAACTCTCCAGAATGAAATGACTATTCTAAAAACATGGGCTAATAAAAATATCATTAACCAAACACAATATTTTTGACTCTCTTTTTTTTTTTCTATTACAACTAACACTAATAATGGAAACAACAATAGTGGAGCAGTAATGTTTATTCATCAAAAAAATGAGAAAATTCAAAAAAACACAATGAAAAAGATTTGGTGAGTTATAGGCAAAGGATAATGAGAACACTTGGGGGCCATGGAGAGCTTTTCCTTTTCTATTCTCTCTGTTGTTTACTTTAAAATTGGCTGATTGTGTCTATAACTTATGGAAATCTGCTTTTACTGCCTTGACATATGAGAAAAGTTTTATGGATGTAGACTCTCATGCATGATGTTGATAAATATACTCTTGAATTTAGTTTATGCTTAATTTCATTTCTAAAAACTTCAGACAATAAATTCACAGGCATTTGCAAATGCTGCAGAACAGGGTGATAACTATACAGAGATTCACTAACAAATTCCAAAGTGACAGAAGAATTACTCTGGAACAAAGAAAGCTGATCATTGGTATGGCTGAGTGTAAACACTAGACAATACACTTATGTTCTGAAACCACCGAGTGAAATGCAAACACATGCATGTCTACCAGCAAAGATGGGAAGTAATTCTGAATGATCATCATGCCCTCTTATGCTTTGTGTGATTTTTGCTAACTTTACTTTTATCGGTTTCTTTTTAAAATTTTAAATCTTTGGTTTTTTTTCTCCAATATCTCCCTTGTCCCTTCTTATAATGGTATAATGAGTTTAGGGAAAATTTTTGGTGAAATGTTTCATGGAATATATGTCTAAAAATCTATTTATAGGGCAATCTGATAGGGTCAAACAGCTTCTTGATGAAATATACTGGGAGAAAGAAAAGCCCTGTCAAACTTTATGCTGGAAGATGATAGGAAATTCAGAATCACAAATATCTTTCTGGCAAAAAGGAAATCAATCATCTTTGTGTAAGAATTAAATTTATGGGCTCAGGATTTAGCTCAGAGGTGCCAGAACCTGCCTTGCAAGCACAAGGGCCTGTGTTCAAACCCTGATAACCACAATGTTAGGTGTAGTGACTCATACCCACGAGTAATCAGTACCACATATCACAGTGCACAGCGTGGTGGCTCACACCTATAATTGCAGCACTCAGGAGGCAGAGGCAGGAAAACTGCTGAGTTTGAGGCTGAGTTTTGGAACAGCCTGAATTACAAAGTGGGACCCTATCTCAAAAAAAAAAAAAAAAGAAGAAAAAGTAAAAGAATTAAATTTATGTTTTAGGTTATTAAGGATAAACATAGTAATGGTGAAAAATACCTCATGATAAGTAAAACACTTATTTAAATTGTCTAATGATAGATTATTTGGTAAAAAGGGAGATTGAACATCAGGGCCTTCAGGCTAAAGGGCATTTTTAGTCCTTTTTACATATGTATTTAAAATATGGCACAGAGTCTATGCCACAAATTTGTCTGGGCTGAGCTCTAATTGCCATTCTTTTGCATCAGATCAGAAGAATGCTAGAATTACAGGCATGCACCATTACATCAAGTTGTATTTATTTAAACTGAAGAGGAAGATATCGGAGAGGAGAGTGCTATGTTTTAGAGAAATTTTGAAGCAATTTAACATTACCTCTACCGATCATTTATATGCATCTTCCCATCACAATTGGAACAACAAAAAAAAAAAAAACCAGTTCAGTTGACCGGGGTTCACCTATGATAGACTGGATACTATGAAGGTTCATATACTCAGGTCCTGACCCTAAAGGTCTACATCAAGACTCTATCTTTCTTTTCTTTCTATCATAACTTCACACTCCTCATTTCTTCAAAATAAGCCTTATTCTATTTTCTGGGCCACTGAGATCCACTTCCTACAAGACTTTCAGTAATGATGTTACCTGAGTGTCATTTCCATCACAGTGGAAAACAGTACCAGATACTAGATACAGTTATCAGTGGGTCTAAGGCCTTGGAAGATCTCTTTATAAATGGAAAAGACTGGTCTCCAGCTTTGAAATCAACAAATAAATGATGATCATAAATGGGAGTAGCGGCAATGTTACCTTGAGAGTGTAAAAAGATATTTCATGACTGACAAATGCTACAGCCTCTACATCACTAATAGATTACTTTTATATAAGGATTAACTTCTATGGAGATAACAATAATATCAAATCACAACACTATTATAATAAGTAAATTAGACAATTCATGTAAATATCAAAGTCGGGCTAAAATAAATTCTATTTAATATTTCATTATCTATTGCTTATCTTAATCTCAAGGCTTTGTAACTTAGTATATTTATCACTTCTAAAAGTTCTCAGGTATCATTTTGCTCCTTTGGAGTGTTTATTTGGGGTTTCTGTTGAAAGTATAATAGAATGGTAGTTCTTGAAAGAACCACCTGGACAATTGCCTGATGTGGTTTGTTTTGTTTTGTTTTGTTTTGTTTTGTTTTGTTTCATTTATTGATTTTATTGATACATTATAGATGGAATTTATGATCACATTCATCATTGAGAACATGATACATCTTGATTCTTATGTTTTTCAAGAGGCTTCCCTCCTAATAGGCTGGATTGTTTATGACACGTCAGATCAGAGGTCAGCTCAAGCTGCCAACCTGAGTGTCTGTACCTGTATTGTAAGTGACTTGGACTTCTTAATACATTTCAGCTATGTTCCAGGAAGAAACATCAGAAATATAAACCACACAAATGGCACACAATTTTACAAAAAGGTTTGGCCTCAACCATGTGTGTTGCAATATTATTTAGCACTCCCATCCTCAAGACATAATATCTGACACTTAAAATTTAAAAGAAGAAACATTTAATTTTGTTTGTGGTTTCAAGAGTTTGAATACTTGGTTGACATACTTCATGGCAAAACCATCATGGCAGAAGGAAATGGCAGAACAAAACTGTTAGTTCATGGTGACTCAGCAGAACACCGAAGCATTGCTTATATGGTACCAAGACAGCAATTTCACACCCTTTATAGCCACACACAGGACATGTGTTTACTAGTTTGTTAGGTGTTTCTTCATCCAATGAAGTTGACATAAGGAGTTAACAGCTACAACTGCAATTTACTGGGCAAGAAAGTTATTAAAGGTAGTCCATATTCAGATGGAGTGTAGTTAAATTCTGGACATTATAGGAGAAACAAATAAAAATTAAGCAAATACAGGTATTAATATCTGCCGTGTTTTGGTCTGTGGGAATTAATAACAAAATCTGCCATTGTTAACAGTAATGCTTCACAGAGTTATTAACCTATGAACCTTGGGTTTTTCATCCTAAAGAGATATTCTTGAAATCCTGTACATAAAATGCTTTAGACACTTTACTCACAGTAAAATGAAAATGCTCTCTAAATAGTATTGGTTATTTTTAAAAAGATCATTATTTAAATAGGTTTCTAACTATAGTAGTAATCCCCAGTAATATATAACTAACAAGGCATGGCTTTATTAGTACTTTTTTTCTTTTAAGATCTTTTCTTTTTTGCATATTCACCATTGACACCTGATTTAGCACATTCATCTCAACCTGCTAAATGAGGTGAACGACGTCTTAGATATCGTGATAAACTCATATGTATTTATTCATAATATATATATTTTTTGTACCAGAGGTCAGATTCAGACCTTGCATTTGTAAGGCAGACATCAGAACTACTGAGCTAAATACCCAATCTTATTCATAACATAAATTTCCAAGACACTGAAAGTAGTATTTCAGAAAGCTGGAAAAAAAAAAAAAACCTCTCGTTTTATATATGGTGATATGAGGTGTTCTAAGAATAATGAAATAATTCCAAAAAGACAGAACTTGCATCTCACACGTGAACTTTCACAGTAATTCAGATTAGTTATTACAAGAGACATTTTTAAGAATCAAGATTTTCTATTCTTTACATTGTAGAATGCATTAAAAATAAGCCAGGAATTACCACAGCTAGCAGGTTTAAATTCCAAGGAACTGATAAGTACTTTGTTTCTCTTTCTCTAAGGTTTTGTGTCTAGATGAAAATTTTTACCTTCACCTCTCTTCTTAGATTCTTTCTGTACCTGACAATGATGCAAAGTCCTGCAAAAATCCACCCCAAGGAAGCAGGGAAGGTTCAGCTCACCTGGCATTCTCACAGAATCTCTCTGAGGGACTGTGCAGAGTGCATCAATAAATAGAAGAGAAAGGCAGCTCTATTACTTCTGGCCAGTCTGTGCAAAGACAACCTTTAACTAGCCTTCCAGGCTTTTACTTTGATTAATACTTTAATTTTGCTGCAAAGAAATTAGAAATTGAAAATATCTATTAGGTCATCTGGCTTGGCACTACCACATTACAATATGCATTATGACATATAATTACAGTGTGTGAGAGGAAAGGTAGAAAATTTGACCTCTGATATGTGCCATGACATGTCCTGCTTTTCTTGGTTCAGTAAAGCTATTGCTAATAAGGTCCTTCAGATTTCTTACTCGTCTTTTTTCTAGACTCTGTGCTTACTCTCCAAAATTCCTGCTTGATAAACTTCTGGGACAAGGAACAGGTCCCAAAGGAGAATCAACAAGAGTCTCAGCAGCACCTCCCTGCAATTCAGGGCTTCCCACCCAGGAACTGTACCAATAATGATCTTGGATTGCATTTCTTGCTGTTGGGTTCTCTCATTATGAGGCTTACTTCCCTCAACCTGGACTTCTGACCCTTGGCCAGGTTTATAATTCACTCCAGGACTACTACAATACCACCTAAAAAATGTTTCCCTTTCTATTAACAATGTAGCAACATCTAAAAATGTTCTCTTTTTTATTAACACTGCTCTGGTCGACTGTACTCTTTCCATCAAGACTAGGAACAAGTGCATTAAGATAAAAACATACAAACAATCTAAAACATAACAGAGGTCATGTTTGACTCATCATCATCTCTTTTGTACATATAAAAGTTTCTAAGAGGTGCTTTCTGGTAGATGAAGTCCCCTTGGTAGACGACTTTGTTATCAACTTTGACATCAACTGAAATGTCACTTCCTTACGGCTCAGTCTATCTCTCAAGTGTACATTTTTATTATTATATCAGCTTGTGTTAGTCTCTGTAGTGTCATGGTATTATTCTTTTTTTTTTTTTTTTTTTTTTTTTTTTTTTTTTTTTTTTTTTTTTTTTTTTTTTTTTTTTTTTTTTTTTTTTTTTTTTTTTTTTTTTTTTTTTTTTTTTTTAGGTTTTTTGAGACAGGGTCTTGCTTTGTGGTTCAGGCTGGCCCCGAGCTCAGCCTCAAACTCACATCACAATCCTCCTGCCCCTGCCTCCCGAGTGCTGGGATTACAGGCGTGAGCCACCACGCCCGGCACTGTGGTATGTGGTACTAGTTGCTGCTGGGCGTGAGTCTCCACATCCAGTATTGTTATGTGGTTACCGGGGAATCGAACCCGGGCCCTTGCGCTTGCAAGACAGGCGCCGGAACCACTGAGCTAACTCCCCAGCCCCATGGTATTATTCTTGAGAAAGAATATACACAGTTTAAATGAAAACAATAAGCCATATATAAAGGGCATGAGCATCTGTGAATTCTGCTATCTATATGGACCCTCAAAACCAGTACCCTATCAATACTGAAGCTTTTCCTCAACAACCAGGGTGCTTTGGATGAGAAGACTTCATTGTCTCCAAATACAGTCATTTAGGGAAAGACAAGAGAGCATGTTTGTATGTATGCTGTACAGATACAAGTTTTATTTGATGGGCACAGAAGTATACTTTATTACAGCAACCCTAAGAAATTGATACATCCAGAAGAAATCTTGAATATATTCCCAGGCAAAAGTATCACTTCACTCTCAGCTTCATCTCATTAATCATCATGACTCTTTTATCACTTGAAAAATTCCTGTAGCTTAGTATTTGTAGCCTTCACATATAGACAGTTATATATCATAGGGATTTTTTCTTCACACATATCTAATTGCTGTTATATCTCATTGTAGATCAGTCTTCCAAGTCTTTAAAACATTTCTAATGCCAATCTTGCAGTGCTTTTGTATTGCAGGAAAGTGGTAATTAATTGTGTCTAACAGTAAAATCTCACCAGGTCCCATTCTCTCATATATTTAGACAGGTATGACAGTCTCTGCTATACATCGTTAAGACATACCTGAAAAAGACACACATTTCTTTTTCTTTCATAAATCTCACAAGTTTGAAGTGTCATTTGAAGTGTTCCAGCCATATCCTGCATAGCCTAGAATCTTGCTTACAGACAGTGTCATTTAGAATACATTTACTTTATGGGGACACAAAATTTCTAGCCATAGCTTCACATGGTGATTTGTTACTTTTAATTCTCCAAGCCTACCTGAAAAGGCAGTTCAGGATCTTTTTTCATGCTTCCTGCACAATCTTCCACTGAACTTTATTTTGCAAGCATTTGGTGTCACTTAGAAATCTCCATAAAATAATGCTTTATTGCTCTTTCACAGAGTCAGGTAGGTTCATATTTTAGACTGATTTATCTTGGATGTTAGACTAGCATCTACCTGACAGAGAGTTATCTACCCCTTTTGAAATGTGGCATCCCTGCCAGTCATCTCAGGGTAGCCAATCTGCAACAAATGACTCAGTGCTCGGGCTCTGTGCTGGGGCTGAGCACGCTGCATGAATATATCAGCGAGTGGTCATTCATGCTGCACTGTTTAAGCAGGAAAGAAAACAATAAATACGTAATTGCTACTATATGAAGTTCATGCTGGAAATATTTATGAAGAGCACAAAATAGAGCACCCTACCCAAGCCTTGCTTGGTCAAACAAGATTTACTAGAGTAAATATAATGTTTAAACTAAATGCCTGTGCTAAGTAAATGTTAATTAGATAACAAAATTCTCACAACTGGTGCAGTAATTTCTTTAATCTTTATTTTTGTTTACAGATGAGTAAACATGGAGATATGATTGAAATTTTCAGAGATAATGGCAGAGCTAAGACACTCAGAAGAAGTATGACTCAAGAACTTAACCAGGAAGCTACACTCCACTACTCCCTCCTATCTGGAATGCGAGATTTCTCTTCATGTTCACTGAAAGTTCATCTCAAAAGCTGTAATTAGCAAGACTACCTTTCAACATGAGACTCCTCACATCAGATAGCCTGCACGCCTGCCAGCAAAGCACATGCCTCTTTTGTAGTAATATCACACTAACAGATCATATTGTGTACATCTGAAATGTGACTGATACATTTATGGTATGATACATTTATGGTATGAAATATGGTATTTAATCAAACTAATTAACATGACATACCTCACTTATTTTTATGATGACATATTTGACATTTACTGATATTTTGAAATAATACAGTGTTGGCCATAATCAACCTTGCATATTATAAATTACCACAAAATTTATTTATTAAAACTATTTCTCCCATCTGACACTCTCTCTTTGTTCATAGGTAATCTCCTACTCTCTCCTTCATTGCTCCTTAAATTCTGTGAACTAGGATTCTACTCTTTATGTCTATGAGTTCAATCTTTTCAAATCCCAGTTCTTATTGTAGTATTTGTCTTTCTGTATATGGCTGATGTCACTTAGACTAAGTTCTCCAAGTTCATCTATCCCGTGTGCATGTGCATGCATTACATAAATGTATAGGGACAACACCTGCATGATAGCAAATATACTTCACCAGGACAAGATGATATAGCTTACCCTTGTGCCATAATCTAGAACACTACGAAGTACATTCTCAACCTTAAATATCTGTGAGTGAGTATTATTCCACAATAATTTAATTATCGTGGAATCTTCTAATCTTACAGCCCTTTTATGATTTCAGCATCTACTCACTAGTCATCCTAACTAATTGACTCTACATGCTTCTTCTACTTTGAGGGAGATAGAAAAGATAGAAAGAGGAAGGAAAGGAAAGAGAAGGAGGTAGGAAAGAAAACTCACTTTCAAAAAGTATCAAAGAAACTGACACTTGCCACACACAAAGTGACTAATTCAGAATGGGAAAGTAGATTCTTTTTGTATTAAAATCTGACCTTAGAATCAACCTGATGGGTATATCTGAATTCAGGTATTTTGTATGAATTTCTGCCAGATTTTTGTTTCAAAATCTAATCAATGAGCTAGTACTGAAAATAAATTTTGACTTGTAGAGTTAAAAAAAAAAAAAAAAAACAACTCTAGTTGTGATAGTGACTGGAAGACGCTTAGTACAAAGATCAAAACAGACCAGAAATTTTCTCTTCGGACTCATTATTTCCTTAAAATCTCATCTAAAACTCATATCACAATAACTCTGTGTTAATATTATTAATTTTAACTACAAATATCACCTTAAATTTTTTCATGTAAAACACAGAAAGAAAAGAATATATTCCAAAAACTAATGCATACAAGTTATGAGGAGAAAATTATTAGCAGTCTTGAGAAAACAATAACCGACTCAGTAAGGATCAAGTTTGTAATAAAAAAAAAGTGCAAATGACAGTCCCCTCACCCTAATGACATAAAAGGTAATGATGCTAAAAGTATCGGTTTATTCATGCATCCAATGAGGAACGTGGATTTACTATAGCAATCCCTGTTAGAAAATATTTTGTATTTCCCTTCACAGATTTGAGGAGAAAAATGGGAATGAAGTCTCTTAAAACTAATACCAATTTGTTTTTATGAAGCTTTTTTCCCATCTGAAAGACTGTGATTTAGAATCTCTCAAGAGTGTCTCCCAACAACCCCAACGTGATGTGGAGAGGGAAAAAATGATTCCCTTATGTGCCACTGCAAAGGCAAATGCTTTTCTGATTTTATAAGGCCTTTTGATTGTAGTTAATTCTTTGTGTGTTGCATGAAGACATACAGCCAAGATATAATGTGCAACAACAGGGACATCTATGGTCTGCTTTCTTCCATCTCCCCCAGGCTGTTACATGGCTTTACTTCTCTCTGTGTCTCACTGTGTTTGGTATCCCCCATTCTAAGTCTGGAAGATACAGAATGGCATAAACATAGACCATGCTTAATGCATCTTTCAAAAGTCTTCAAGTCTCGGGGGCCGGGGAGTTAGCTCAGTGGTTCCGGCGCCTGTCTTGCAAGCGCAAGGGCCCGGGTTCGATTCCCCGGTAACCACATAACAATACTGGGTGTGGAGACCCACACCCAGCAGCAACCAGTACCACATACCACAGTGCCGGGCGTGGTGGCTCACGCCTGTAATCCCAGCACTCGGGAGGCAGAGGCAGGAGG
>PVIR01006142.1:0-53232 GCA_004026965.1 Petromus typicus
GGAAATGTCAATTGGTACAGCCATGATGAAAATCATTATGAAAGCTTCTTTAAAAATTAAAAATAGATTTGACATATGTTCCATCAATTCCACTACTGGACAGTGGTATCTTTTAAAAAATCAGCACTTTGAAGAATTGTCTATGGCATTATTCATAATAGCCAATATACAGAACCAACATAAATGCCCAAAAAATTGAAACACGGATAAAGAAAATGCAAGAAGTACACAGTGGAATATTAATCAGCCTTAAAAAAGAAATCTTGTCATTTGTAACAGGAAAATCTGTTAGATGAACCATGATTGATTTCTGGGGTGTTTTCTATATATAGACTTTATAGGCAATATTATCAAAAGAATATAAGTGGACATTTCTCCAAAGAAGATATATGAATTTTAATTAAGGAAATTTTTTTTTTTTTTTTTTTTTTTAGGTTTTTTGAGACAGGGTCTCGCTTTGTGGTTCAAACTGGCCCTGAGCTCAGCCTCCAACTCACATCACAATCCTCCTGCCTCTGCCTCCCGAGTGCTGGGATTACAGGCGTGAGCCACCACGCCCAGCACTGTGGTATGTGGTACTGGTTGCTGCTGGGTGTGGGTCTCCACACCCAGTATTGTTATGTGGTTACCGGGGAATCAAACCCAGGCCCTGGCGCTTGCAAGACAGGCACCGGAACCACTGAGCTAACTCCCCGGCCCTAATTAAGGAAGTTTAAAAATGCTCAACATTAGTAATCATTAGAAAAATGCAAATCAAAATTGCAATGAGATAGCATTTCATATAATTATGGCTTATGTTCAGATGTCCCCTCAAAGCTTCACCCCTTTTCACAGGTGGCTGAATCTTGAGTGTGTGATAGAGTCATGGTAGAGGTAGGCCAAAGGGCACCAGGATTAAGGGCATGTGTGCTATCCACCCCAAGCAGTCTGAGTGAGATGAAAGGGGCAGAGAGATGCCCTAAAGGTCCCTTGTTGCTTTTGCTGTCTTCCACTGCAATGAACTGTTGCTCCCTCTCTGCCTTGGGGCCAGCTGATTATGGATTAAAACCTCTATGAATTGTGAGCTGTATAAACCCTTTCTCTTTTAACCTTGGGTGCTGGGTATTTGTCTTAGCTACAAGAGAAAAGTAACTAAGACACAAACCCATGGAGCTAAAAGGTTTTCTTTTAAAAATTTCCAGAAGGTTAGCAAATGTTGGTAAAAATGTGGACAAAAATGGAACCTTTGTGCACAAGAATGAAAAATAGTGTAGCTGCTCTAGAAAACAGTATGGGATTTCCACTAATTTATATGGAATGACTGACTCTATGATCTCTACCCTCAAAGGAAACGAATGCAGGCATTTGTATGCTCAGGTTCTTAACACCATCACCATCATTCACTACAGCCTGAATGTGGAAGCAAAGAATAAACAGATATTCAAAATGTAGTGTTCACCATGGTGTTATATTGAGCCCCCAAAAGAAAGGATATTCAGACATACAGTATAACATGAACGAACCTTAAGGTCATTACGCACAAGTGAAATAAGCTTGTCAACAGCACAAATACTGTAACACCCCATTTCCATGAGGAACCCAGGATATTCAAATAAAGACACAAAAACTAGAATGATTAGTGGCAGAGGCAGGAGAAGAGTGGGATGGGGAAGAGGAGAGAATAGGAAGTTAATTTAATGGATACACAGTTTTAGTGATGAAAGATGAAAGAGCTCTGGAAATGGGCAGTAGTGATGTTTCCACAACAGCATGCATATACTTAATGTCACAGAACTGTACACTTTAAAACAGTAAATTTTATGTTATATGTATATTTTATCAAAATTTTTAAAATGGACCTGGAAATAAAAACAGAACGATAGCCGTAAGGATAAATATATAAGCAAGCCATTATTCTTATGCACAAAGAACACAAAGTACACTGTACTTGGATATACTTTACTATTTTCACTTAGTACCTGGATTTCAAGCTCAGCAATGTGCTGCTGTAGTTCAGCCACAGCAGCTATGCTATCTGCTTCTCGAAGTCTCACCGCCATTACTTCTTCCTTGTTCTAAGGTGACAAAGAAAACAAAACAATAAACTAGGTATGTTTGCAATTGAAATTTTTCTAGATTTTAAAAAAGCAGAAGTATGCTAGCTTTGGCAGCTCATATACTAAAATCAGAAAATTAAAATAAAATTGATAAGGAGTGGTCAGCAGCATTGATAATGAAATAATGAAGTATAAATATCTACACCAAGTGGTATGAGAATAAATTACAGATGGCTATGGTCAAGCAAATCAAAATTTATCTCCAAATGAATCTGTGTAAGATTTAGAAATACGGGGCCAGAGGGCCAGGGATATAGCTCAGTGGTTCCGGCACCTGTCTTGCCAGAGCAAGGACCCAGAAACCACATAACAATACGGGGCGTGGAGACTCACCCCAGCAGCAATCAGTACCACATACCACAGTGCCAGGCATGGTGGCTCACACCTGTAATCCCAGCACTCGGGAGGCAGAGGCAGGAGGATTGCTGTGATGTGAGTTGGAGGCTGAGCTCAGGGCCAGCCTGAACCACAAAGTGAGACCCTGTCTCAAAAAAAAAAAGAAATATGGGGCCAGAGATTTAGCTCAGTGGTTCTGACACCTGCCTTGCCAGAGCAAGGGCCAAGGTTTGATCCCTGTACCCACATACAACAATGCCAGGCATGGTGACTCACACCCACCATGTACCACATACCACAGTGCTCAGCATGGTGGCTCATGCCTGTAATCCCAGCACTCGGGAGGCAGTGGCAGAGGGATTGCTGTGAGTATGAGACTTGCCTGAGCTACAGAGTGAGCTCAGGGCCAGCTTGAACTACAAAAGCAAGACCTTGTCAAAAAAATAAATAAATAAATAAAAGGATTTATAAATAAACTTTGGGTTTAAAGTCTTTTGAATTTTGAAACTGGAGATCATAAACTTCTATTTATCTTTAATTCCAAGTATTTAAACTCAGTTTCAGCAAGAAAAAGTTAATACTAGAAATAGTATCCAGGAATTTTGCAAAACTGAAAAATAAAGTAAGCTTTAATAATTACCAACATACTGTAAGCTACAACCACATAAAACTATATGAAAGAGAATCAAATTTACAAAATTCAAGGCCTGGCTTCCTTTAAAAAGTGGGATTTGTTCATGAATTGCTTCAAAATAAGGTAAAATGTAAATATTTACTCAGAAAGTACTAGATGCTAGGATGACAATACATAGTATTAATTATTAAAATATGCAAAAGTACTATAAACAATACCATAAATAAATATATACATTAAACATGGGAACACATGAGAAAGCATCTGCTCCATACTTTATACAGGTATTAATTTTCTACCTGCTCTTAAAATTTTCTAATATTCTGAGTTTGTATCCACTCTTTAGATAAATTCAGAGGGAAAAATCATTTTGATTAGCAACTTCCACAAATATTTATTTCCCCAAAACATTTTCTTGCTAAACACTTAAGAGCAATTTTAGGTACACTAACACTGTTACTAAAGAAGACTTATATCAATAAAGATAAAAGATTAAATTTAATCATCTATTAAAGGTATGTCAGCATAGATAATTTAGCACAACAGACAGTAGTATGACAAATCAGATTAATATAATCTCATTTCACATCATTTTAAAATTAATTTAATCATATTTAAAATATGCTTTTGTTAGCACAAATTTTAGTACTGCCTACAGATTTCTGTCAGTGTAAATTGTAACAGCCATGCATATTTATTAGGATGTAATTTCATCTCTGGATTTTAGTGACACTGATAAACCACTCAAGCTTTACTCTTGGTTTTTAATGACATCAGAAGAAGTTGATGGAATTACAGCTTTATGTGTGCCATTGAAAATCTTTATTTCTAATATAATAGTATGGCTGGAATATGTGGTTAAAGGGCATCATTTCTTTGATCTGTGAGGCCTACTTTATTTTCAAATCTCATAACCCATCTTTAATAATCCAATTCAATGCCCAGTCTACCCTCTTCTACTTTATCCCTCAGTCCTCTCGGTTCACTGCTAGATGATAAATGTCAGGAAAAAATGTCCCTCATTTCAGATACTTTTGACTTTTAATGCTTTCTGATTGAGTATTTACACCTACACATACATACACAGAAACTGATTAAAAGAATAACAGAAAATGTCTCCATTTTTCCTGACCCACTGATTTACACACAATTATGTTACTTTCCACTTCATTCCAAAAACTTTAATATTTACTGCTCACTAATAAGATATAAATCAAATCAAGAAAGTCCTAATTTCTTTAAATTACATCAATAAAAGCTTCAGTCTTTAGGCCAAAACAAATACTGTAAAAGGACACTAAAAAAATACCAACACGGGAAATTAAGATAATCAAAAATGTGTTTGAAAATGAGGTGTATTATATCCATCTACAAAACAACATAAGCTAACCTGGTCTGAAAGTAACTACAAAAACAAGTTCAAGAAATGTGGGAAGATTGTTTTATTTTGAAAGCAAATCTAATCATGATAAAGCAGATCTATAAGAAGCATTACAGTGACAAAAAATAAACCCTCTTTTTGGCATGTATATTTATTTACCTTGCATTCAATCTCTGCTTGTTTGCGCTTTGCTTCACTTAGTTGAGTAAGTAGTCCTTTGTTCTGGGCAGAAAGATAGTGCACTTTTTCCTGTAGATGGATCACCTCCTGCTCTGCTCTCCGAAGATGATTACTGTTGATTTGGTTCTAATAATCAGAAATGTAAATATGCACACTACTGATAAAAAACTAAAAGATTTCTACCACAACGACATCACAAAACTTATTAGTTATAGGTTAATCATATTCACCAATACTGAAAAAAAAAAGATGAGATTTTCTGAGTAAAATTCTATGAGTCTTATTAATGTCTGAAATTTTACAGACATTTAAGAAATGGCTGGTTGTTTCTAGTACTATTCTACCGACTTTGCCTTACTATGAAAATGATTGTGCCTCCAATTTTAGTGAAAAAAATTAAAGCTCCAAAACTTTCTACTACTTATTCTGTTTCTTCTTTCTATTTTTTCTTTCTATTTCATCTTTACTTTTAAAAAATTATTTAGGCCACTCTTTATCACCAAGTCCCTTTTATTTTATGCTAAAGAAATATACTCATGCTATCATGTTTGAGATGGAATGTTTACTCTGCACAGAGTACAGAATTAGACATGAGTTAACGATGCCCCCTACTGACTACTGAATATTTTGAAAATATTCAAAGAGTACAAGCCCTGCATATCTATGGATTCCATTTCCATGGATTCAAACAATAATTAGAAATATTTTTTTAATTGTATCTGTCCTGAACATATACATACCTTTTTTCTTGACATTATTCCTAAACAAATATAATAACAACTATTTACATGACATTTGCATTGAGTTAGGTCGTAAAGTACTCTAGAGATTATGGGAAAATATACAAAGGTTATTACCATACTACTTTCTATAAGGGACTTGGGCATCTAAGATTTGGGTATCTGTGGGGATCCTGCAGTTCCCCTGAACACCAGCTATAGTGCAAAATGATTCATATAAATGTACCACACTAAAAATGTACTTTTACAACACAAATGGGTTTTTGTAAAACAGTTTTTTAAACTCTTATTGAAATATATTTAAAATAGGATTTATGACAAAAAGGGAGGACTTGAGAAGAGGGTCACCACATTATACGTTACTTGATGAGCATCATTCCACCTCTGTGGTTCTTAAATAGGGGCAATTCTGCCCCACTATGAGAAAGAAGTGGAGACAATTTTGCTCATCATGACCTAGGATGAGAGAGATATTATTGGTGTCTGATGAGCAGAGGCTAGGGATATGGATAAACATTCTACAGTGTACAGACCAGCGCCATAAAATGAAGTTTTCTAAACCAAAATGTCAAGTTACTGAGGCTATGAAATTTTGTTCTACATGAATGTTTCCTCTCAGGTTGTGCAACCAGACAGCTTTTTGAGTTTTACCTAATAAACATATTTGCACAATGTATATACTGAATGGGCCAAAGCAAAAAATTAAATCTCTGAGATCAAAAGAAACAACCTTTAGTCCTCTTTACTTGGGCTAGAATACTACAGTCTACAGTTTCATATCTTCACCTTTTACCTTTATTCCAGGAACGATGTAATCTACGCATTCAACTTTGCTAATGATACTGTTAAACCTACTAGGCTTTTTCATCATACCTGTGTTTCCATTTCCATCATCCTTTGCTTTATTTCTCTAATTTCTGCCTGCGTTTCTGCTTCTCTAAGTCGAATGGTCATCAGTTCATCTTGTAACTCGTTCACAGCATTTTTCTTAGAAGGGTCTTTCCATCTCCCAGTGGTACGAGATAAGTGGCGCTAAGACATAAAAAACATTGTCACAGATACTCTCATTATTAAGATAAGAGCTTTACAAACCACGCATTTCAGGGTACTTAGGCTCTGTCTGCCTCCCTTTTTTTACCATCACATTTTTTCTTTCCCCTCTATACTTATCCCTACCAAAATAAACTTCAGTGCTAACTTCAGGAAAGTGTGTGTGTGCTTTGTTTGTTTACTATATTAAGCACTTCCCCAGAAAGTTCTCTAAAAAAATGGATACTGTAATTAAATAACTTCAGAGCAGTTTCACAGCCAATAAGTAGAAGTTCTGGGATATAAACTCATACATTCTTTATAAAGAATACAATTTTCAACCTAATTTTTTAATGAGAAATTTTGCATATTCAATGAAACCCCAAGAAAAGGAGAAACAGGGAAATTCATTCAGGAAGCAATATTAGAAGTTAGAGTGGTGGGCTGGGGAGTTAGCTCAGTGGTTCCGGCGCCTGTCTTGCAAGCGCAAGGACCCGGGTTTGATTCCCCGGTAACCACATAACAATACTGGGTGTGGAGACCCACACCCACACCCAGCAGCAACCAGTACCACATACCACAGTGCCGGGCGTGGTGGCTCATGCCTGTAATCCCAGCACTCGGGAGACAGAGGCAGGAGGATTGTGATGTGAGTTGGAGGCTGAGCTCAGGGCCAGCCTGAACCACAAAGCGAGACCCTGTCTCAAAAAAAAACCTAAAAAAAAAAAAAACTAAAAAAATTAAAAAAAAAAAAAAGAAGTTAGAGTGGTTTTCAAGGATCATTTTTAATTTCCAGTTTATTATAGCTTAATGCTATTGCAAAATATATCTTTAAAGAAGCAATAGCAATATCAAGGCCAATTTTAGTCTTTTCTAGATATTTTCTCCTCCCCAGCTACTCAAACCAAGATCACTAATTTTTTTTTTTTTTGGTGGAGGTGGCTGAGGTAGTACCGGGGATTGAACCCAGGGCCTTCACACTGTGGTACATCCTCAGCCCTTTCTCTATCTTTTTGAACAAGGTCCCACTATGTCACCCACGCTAGGCTCAAACTTGTGACCCTCCTGCTTTAGCTGCCAGAGTACGAGGATTAGAGGTATCCACCACCACAGCTGGCTTCTCAACTGTCTTACAGATAGATCACTGCATTCTGTTCCTTGTCAAATCTTCCCTCATAAACGGATAAACTTGTGGGCATATAATTACCTAAGTGTCATTAATTTGAAAAAACCATTTTCAAAAAAAGTTATAAATTTATACTGGTATCACTCTTCTGATATTTTACACTGAAGAACAATGGATTTATTATCAACCCAGAAAAATATGCACTACATAATAATAACTACGTGGTGGCACCTGCCTATAATCCCAGCACTCAGGAGGATGCTACAAGTTGGAGGACAGCCTGGCCTGCATAGTGAGATGCTGTCTCAAAAAGTCAAAAAAAAAAAGAGGACCGGGGAGTTAGCTCAGTGGTTCCGGCGCCTGTCTTGCAAGCGCAAGGGCCCGGGTTC
The DNA here is from genome assembly GCA_004026965.1 of Petromus typicus. Classification (NCBI taxonomy): domain Eukaryota; kingdom Metazoa; phylum Chordata; class Mammalia; order Rodentia; family Petromuridae; genus Petromus; species Petromus typicus. Next base: position 7,912 of record PVIR01006142.1, read on the forward strand.
GATTCCCCGGTAACCACATACCATACTGGGCGTGGAGACCCACACCCAGCAGCAACCAGCACCACACACCACAGTGCCGGGCGTGGTGGCTCATGCCTGTAATCCCAGCACTCGGGAGGCAGAGGCAGGAGGATTGCTGTGATGTGAGTTGGAGGCTGAGCTCAGGGCCAGCCTGAACCACAAAGCGAAACCCTGTCTCAAAAAACCTAAAAAAAAAAAAAAAAAGAAGTCAAAAAAAAGGAAAGAAAACAAAAATAAATTATTTTCTTATAGCTCTCTAGAATGGGTTATACAATGCAAAATGGGGCAAAAACAAAAGATGACCTGATTTTTAGTTTAATCTTCATTTCACTGTGAGAAAAATGGCTTAAATGGACTTACAAGTCATGTTTTCCAATTTGGACATTAAGCAACATTTCTCTCACTTTAAACACATTTACTATTTATTGATCATCAGCTACTTCAAACTAATACCAATAAGACATGTGTACTTCACTTTTTAAAAAAATAAGTATCTAAAATATATTAATATACCTGCCAGTGTTCTTCTAAATCCTTGACTTGCTGTCTCAGTTCTTTCAAACCCATGATGGCTTCTGCTTCTCTCAGTTTCACAGCAATGAGTTCCTCCTGAAGTCTTGCAACATTATTCTCATCAGGAAAAGAGTTGTTCCTCTAACATGAGATGAAATTCAATTTGGAACTTTTTAAGAAATCAAATAGGAGCTATTTCTATCAGACATAATTGTATATGATTTTATACAGCTTTACTGAAATACAATTCAAAGTATAAAATTCACCCTTTTAGAGTATTCAAGTCAGTGGTTGTAGATTATTCATAAATTTGTTTACCATCACAATAATATAATTTCACAATATTTTTTCACTCAAAAAAGAAATCTTGTACCCATTAACGCTTACTCTTTATTCCTCATTATCCCAGTATACTAGGTTCCTGGAACCATGAGTCTACTTTATATGTTTAGGGATTTCCCTATTGTGGAAATTTAACATTTGGAATCATACAGTATAGAGGTTTTGACAACTAGCTTATTCCACTTACTACAATGTTCCAAGGCTCATTGCCCTGGATGGATATACTACACTGTAAAGATATATTTTATTCATCCACCCATCAGTCAATAGGAATCTGTGTTACATTTCCACCAGCAATATGTGAGGGTAATTGTATTTCATTATGAGGACATAAAGTCTACCCCTGCTTTGTTCATGGTAATCAGAGTTATGGAACAAGTCTTTAAAAAGCTTTTCTACATGTCAATAACTTGAACAACTCTGATTAAACAGCTCTGATTAGATCTCCAAATAAAGCATGAATATCATTTATGTTTTAAAGACTGAAAGAACAGTCCAACTCAATTTGGACTAGGGGATATAAATATTTATTTCATGAATACAAGATTTAGACCAATTTTTACCATGCAATAAGACCCACTTCGGTATTGAACTGAGCTAGAGTTACCAAAACATTTAAATTAGGCCATAGAAAAAAGTCCCTAGGTAAACTTAGGAACTGTGGTATTGAGATTTCAAGTCGATTCTACAGTTTCCTATCACTGCAACAGACATGAATATTAGCACATAACTATGAAATAGGGCCAGGGATGTGGCTCAGTGGTGCCACGCTTGGCCAGCAAGAACAAGATCAAGTTTGAGTCCCGTATCACATGCAAAATAAAGAATTATAGAATAAAGTTATTCTCATAACACATTATAAACTTAAATATTTTCTTAATTAAAATCAGAATATTATTTCTTATCCATTAAGAAGATTACGAGAAGAAAAAGACAATGTTGTGCAAAGAAAGTAAACATAACACAACTTTCTAATTTGTTTTCTACTGTAAAACATGAGTATCAACAGAGCAATTTTAGAAATTCTTTCTTCCTGTTTTTTTAATTGCCTTTCTCCTTTCCTCACCCCTTTCTTTCAAGAAGGGTCTTGCTAAGTTCCCAGGCTGGCTGTGAACCCAAGTGATCCCCTTTCCTCAGCTTATTGAGTAGTTAGGACCAAAAGTGTATGCCACTGCCATTTTGCAAGAAATCCAGTTTTGAACTGGACCCAAGTAAACTTGTTTGTACAAAATAATGAAAGTCTGGGCTGGGGATTTAGCTCAGCAATTCCAGCCTTGCAAGTGCAAGGACCCGGGTTCGATCCCCAGTAACCACATACAGCAATGCTGGGCATGGAGACTTATGCCCACCAGCAATCAGAACCACATACCACAGTACAGGGCATCGTAGCTCACGCCTGTAATCCCAGCACTCGGGGGGCAGAGGCAGGAGGATTGCTGTGAGTTCAAGGCTGAGCTCAGAGCAAGCCTGAACTGAAAAAAAAAAAAGGGAGACCCTCTCTAGGAAAAAAAAAAGAAAATCTTCCTTACTGCAAGATTTATATTTTTACATAAAATATGGCACCCTGACTACTTCAAAGTTAGACCAAATGTTGTTAGGTATTGTTAACATTGTTGCTTGATTTTTCATAACAAATCAGAAAATGAATTTGCCATATAATATACAAACAGCAAGCAGATATCTAGCAAAATTATACCAATATTGATTCTAGGTACATTTCCACCTCCCTCAGAAGTACTTAAGAACAACTGAGGTTTTTATGTCCAATATCTATGGTGTCTTCTTGACTCAATAGTTAGATATTACCTATGGGAGAAAAGAACAAACTCCACATAGAATCCAAGTAATCAATCATTTTATAGATGAGAAAACAAGGAGCCCATAACCTAGCACACAGATAGTCCAGCCTGAGAATTACTTAAAAAACCTAGGTTTTCTCATTCCACTACTAATCTATAAGGTTCTGATGTTCTGTAGTATCATTGATAAGTTAACTTTTATAAATAAGTACAACTCAGGCTAAGGGAAATTTCCTATATATCCTGAGGCAACTTGTTTTAGCTTGGAGAATGTTAGCAACTACATTCTGAAAAACTTTCCTCAGAATGTCTTGGTTTCATCTCTATTATAAAAGATAATATAATATTTGAGGAAAATTTCTGTCTTCCAATTTTCTCTTTTTTAATATTTAAATACTCTTCCTATAAAAATGACCTTAGTCTTTTTCTTCTAAAAGGTTTTAATTTCCTTTTTTATCCTTAAATATGGGGTCTGGATTACTACAGAAACAATAAAGCACTGGCAATAATAAAAATTGTTTTCTTTGCTCTGTGTGTGTGTGTGTGTGTGTGTGTGTGTGTGTGTGTGTGTGTCTGTGGGTGTCTGTGCTACCAGGGATGGCTAGGCAAGTATTCTACCACTGAGCTATACTCCCAGTACCAATATGAAAGATTTTTAAAATATAAAAACACCAGGCCAATCTGACTGCTCAGTAAGAAATATGTAGATATCTCTCATCTAGTTTAAGAGTAGAGAGGGTTTATACACAGTAGTTTCTTACCTTCTCTATGTCCAGGACTTTATCTTGCATCTCTTTTAGTGCACACTGAGACTCCGCTTCACTCAGTCGAGCCTGAACTAATTCCTTCTCTAGTTGTAGCACAAAATCTTCATTGTAGTTGGAACTGCATTTATGCTAAAGGTTATAAACATATACTGAAATTTCATGAAGGTATGAACACGTCTATAAAGTAAAAATAGTTCAATCACATAATTCAAGTGTTAAAGGCAACTACACAGTAAGAATTCTATCTACTCAATGTGCCCTGTACTTTTCCTCCAAATAACTTCCCAATGAGAGGAATAAAAGGCCCATTTCACATGCCTTTATAAATGACTACATTATTGAGTTTTGGTAAGTAATAATTCACAGAAGATACTATCTTTTTTTACCTGCCCACCTACTCAGACAGTAAGAATCTGTTCTAATTCTGTAGACCTGACCAGTCCAGCAACCACGCACTTGGAACGCTCTAGACTTCAGAGACAATTAAAGTGAGGGCAGATCTGTGGCTCCGGGGCAGAGCACCTGTTTAGCAAGTGTAAGGCTCTGGATTCAATCACTGACACCACATCACCAAAAAGAACAAGAAAAATTCAATGCTCTCATTAAGTAATATCTTGAATATACTGAAGAAAATAACATTAATTTTACCTGTTTTTCTTTTAATGTGAGTACTAGGAAATTTCAAATTGCCTATGTGGCTCACCCTGTATTGCTACTGGATAGCACTGTTAAGAGATTTCAGGAGATAAATACACATTTCCTGAAAATTCTATTTTATTTGAATGGCAATAAAAACAAGGTACACACAATAGGTGAACTGGCTTAAGTTCCCCTAAAAGGAACAAAAATGTATTATTTGCCTTGGAATGTAGATTAAAAAAAAAAAAAAAAGATATACATGTAACTGATTCTGAAAAAGCCGATGCTGCACAAAGAGATTAATCTTAAAAGTATGAAACCTTCCAAAGTCTTTCCCACTCTGACACAAATACCAATGCAGCCACATAAGAAATGACTCCCTTTTTTAATTATGTTTTTTCTAGTACTGGGTATTGAACCCAGGACTACATGCATGTCAGGCAAGTGCTGTAACACTGAACTATATACTCAGCCCTGTAGTTCAGTTTTGAGACAGGACCTTGCTGAAACGCCCACTGTTGCTTCAAACTCAGGATCCTCTTCCCTCAGCCTCCTGCATGGCTGAGATGACAACTGCATGCCACAGCACTCAGCAAGACATTCTTTTAAGCCAAAGCCTACACAATAGGTTTTGTAAAATGTCAAAATGATACCTGATGCTTTATTATGAAAAATATTCCAAAGCAAATTGTCTACCGCTTCACATTTAATTTCTATAGTAAAGAGAAAGTGATAATTCAAAATAGTCATAAAGAAGAACTATCTCCTCCTGGCCTGGTGTGGTATGAGTAAAGAATGATTCCTTTTACCTCTTAACACATTTAGAACAAAACAGATAGCAAATTAAAAGTGTTAAAATGATAATGCTTAAAATACTTGGTACTTGGGGGATTTAGCTCAGTGGTTCCAGCGCCTGTCTTGCAAGTGCAAGGACCCAGGTTCGATAACCGGTAACCACATACTATACTGGGTGAGGAGACTCACGCCCAGCAGCAACCAGTACCACATACCACAGTGCCTGGTGTGGTGGCTCACACCTGTAATCCCAGCACTCGGGAAGCAGAGGCAGGAGGATTGCTGTGATGTGAGTTTGAGGCTGAGCTCAGGGCCAACCTGAACCACAAAGCGAGACCCTGTCTCAAAAAAAAAAAAAAAAAAAAAAAATCTAAAAAAATAAAAAAAATGCTTGGTACTCTCTTGCCCCAAAGATCCCAAAAGATGCCTAAATGGTGACTTGTTTTTCCTATTTATTTTATTTTTTTTAATTTTTTTTTTTTTTTGGTTTTTTTTTTTTTTGCACTACCTGGGACCAAACTATCAACCTTGTGTTTGCAAGGGAGGTGGCAGCATCACTGAGCTAAATTCCTTGGCTCAATAATGACTTCTAATTCAATGAATTACTAGTAATTCTTCAAACAGTTTTGATACTTGTAAAACAATAAAATGTATCCACAACAGGTGTATCACCTTAGCAAATACTTATCTTATAAAATAAGGGGAAAAGCATACTTTGGGAATGATAAGTGGTACTGGTTGCTACTGGGCGTGAGTGTCCACATCCAGTATTGTATGTGGTTACCAGGGCATACATCCCGGGCCCTTGCGCTTACAAGACAGGCACCAGAACCACTAAGCCAAATCCCCAGCCTGAACATGCTTTTTTTTATGGGCACTACCAGAACTGTTTGCCCTTAATCTAAAGTTCTGATAACTTTAGTTCAGAGTTGCCTGCCAACAGCCTGTATTAAGACATCACCAGAAAACAAAATTCAAGACACAAGCATGAAAATGAAATCTCTGTCTTGGTATAAACCAATTATTTCAACCAATTATAAAACTCTCCAGTAACACTATATTGGTAAAAAACTTTTATTATTAAAATTTAATGCTCTGATAACATTACTCTGGATAGTATCTTATGCTTTTTATATATTAAATATTAGTCTGGATTAAAATCATTGTAATTGTTATGTGTAACTTCTTTTGCTAGCAAGAATCTATAAAATATTTCTTACTTCTCAGGCCATCACAATAATGGTCAAATTCTTTAGGCTCTATAGAACACAGGAATTTTTGGTGGCATAGTACAATATGAATCTGTACCTTTTCTGTTTTTGATGTTTGATTTAATAGCTCTCATTATTTTTCCCTCTAGAGTCATTTTTTTGCAACTTTCAATCCTAGCTTCGTCTTGGTCCTTTGGTCTTAGTTTCTAATCTTACCTTTACGCTCAGTCACCTGCTTCACTGTCTAGCAATGGCTTCTACCCTCTGGAGTCATGGACTCTCAGAATCACATAAAACTTGATGTTTCAAAACAAAAAAATTTATATTCATAAAGTTCTACATGTAATGTCAGGCCTCCTAAAGTTTCCATATATCCTAAGTTTAAAAGTCTGCTCTCAAAAGTACTCCCTTTGGTCTGCAGCTACCTTTAAGATAACTCTGAAATAACACTGGCTCTCAAATACCAAGTATTATGATTCTCAGTGGCTTAAGTTTCAGTTTCACATAAATATTCTGTATTCAAATCAAACTTAATACAAAGGCTATCATGGACTTCATTATACCAATTCTTTCCCTTCATTTCTGTATTTGCCATGGCCTGAAATCCCTCACGTGGCACTTCACAGGACAGTAAGACTTCTTGCTGCAGAATCTTCCTTTGTTCTTGTTTCCTTTTCATTTCCCATCATCGCTCTAATAACTTATCTTTCTTGCTTTTTGATCTTATAATAATCCACTGTACCAACACCAGGGTTCCCTAAAACAACATTCTTAACCATATAATTTTTAAGTCAAAATTTGCACTAGTCTTCTACTGCTTGAAGGGTAAATTCTGAATTCTATAATTTAAAATGTTATTTCTCCTATTTACTTCCCATTTATTCTTCAACCCACAATCCAGCGTAGTCTTCCTTGATAAAATTTCTAGCCACTAATATTATCGGTATCAGTAATAGTATAAGTATCCAGTGGAAACTTCTTTACTATTCTTTTCTTCCATGATATTTAATAAAACAAACTGGCCATCTTTCATTGTTGTTTTAGACGAGACTTCACTATGTAGTTCAAGCTACTATCCTTGAACTCACAGGGATCCATCCTGCTGCTTCAGCCTCCTGAGTGCTAGGATTGCAGATGTGCACCACCACACTGGCCCTAGTCTATGACAAAATTTACCGTCAGTTTCAGGACTATGTGAATGTGGCACTGGCCAAGCAAATTGGTATAACTGTGATAACAGAATGATATTAATACTATTCTAACAATGACTATCATTTATTGCAACCTCACTATGTGCTACAGGTAATAAAATACCAGTTCACTAGATAATCAATGACCCTCTATTATTATTACTTCTGTAAACACAGGACAGAGTATAGCACAGACATTAAATAACACGACCAAGGACATAAAACCAATGAATGATAGAATACACATCAAAAATGGCAATGGGAAAAATGCTCCATGAAGCTAGTTAATAGTTGCAAGTTTTTAATTCTCCACCTTAAAACAGACATGTTTTAACAACTATTGGGGGCTTACAATATACCAGTAACATGCTAATCACTTTATTTTTTTAAGGTTTTTTTTTTTGACACAGGGTCTCACTTTGTGGTTCAGGCTAGCTCTGAGCTCAGCCTCCCACACACATCACAGCAATCCTCCTGCCTCTGCCTCCCAAGTGCTGGGATTACAGGCGTGAGCCACCATGCCCGGCACTGTGGTATGTGGTACTGGTTGCTGCTGGGGTGAGTCTCCACACCCAGTATGGTATGTGGTTACCGGGGATCGAACCTGGGTCCTTGCGCTTGCAAGACAGGTGCCGGAACCACTGAGCTAACACCCCGGCCCCATCACTTTATATTTTCATTCAATCTTCACTACAACTACTATTTTACTAATAAGGCTTAGAAGGCCAAAAACTAATAAATAATGTTAATTCAAAATATGAATTATAAACCTTTAGCCACTTATGGAAAAAAGATAAAAGCTTAACATATTGTTTTAATATATATCATTTTAAGAACCAGTATTATCTTTAAAAATATGTATTAGCTTCTTTTTAAAAAAAAACTAAGCATCTAGATCTCAAATAATATTGGTATATTAGGAAATCCCTAAAAAAGTGCATGTGACATGTAAAGTAGTATTTACATATATATGTGGTTTACTTTACCAAATGAGAAATATCCTAACTATGATGGCTGATATTGAGCAAGAGACTATTTCTTTAAAAGCCTATAATTAAGCCAGGCACAGTGGCATATGCCTATAAGGCTAAGCAGGAGGATCACTAATTCAAGGCCAGCCTGGGTAACTAATTGAGACTTTGTCTCAAAATCAAAATTTTTTAAAAGGGTGGATGTAACTCCAAAGTAGTGTGCTTACCTAGCAGGCAATCCCCAGTACCACCGAAAAGAAAAAGAAGGGCCAGGGATTTAGCTCAGTGGCTCTCGCACCTGCCTTGCAAACACAAGGGCCCAGGGTCCATCCTCAAAACCACATACAACAAAGCTGGGTGTGGTGACTCTCACCCACCAGCAATCAGTACCACATACCACAGTGCTGGACGTAGTAGCTCACACCTGTAATTCCAGCACTCAGGAGGCAGGGGAGGATTGCTGTGAGTTCAAGGTTCACCTGTCTACATGGTGAGCTCAGGGCCAGCCTGAACTACAAAGCAAGACTCTGTCTCAAAAAAAAAAAAAAAGAAAGAAACAAAGAAAGAAAAATAATCTATAAAAATGAATGACTTCCTTACACTTAAGTTCTGCCTACGCATGTCTTTGTGTTTCTGTGATAACAATACCATTTCAATGACACAGAGAAAATGAGAATCTACTCATTGATCTTATTACGTTTTTCTGGTGTAAAAGTTGCAAGGTTAGGAAATGTTTTGTAACCTCTTTTCTTCAGTTAAAAAAAGAAAATTCTCATATTCAATGTTTGAAGGATACACGGGTACCTGTGTTTGAAGGACACATGAATAAAAATGTGAAAAGCAAATATTCATATTTGGACAGTTTGGTTGTATAGGTTATGTATTTGTTATCTAAAATGCCTGGGACTGAAGTGTTTTAGGTTTCAAGTTTTTCAGATTTTAGATTTTTTTTTTTTTTTTTTTTTTTTTAGTGTTTTGAGATAGGATCTCACTTTGTAGTTCAGGCTGGCCCTGAACTCACTGTGTTGCTCAGACAAGCCTCAAACTTATAGCAATTCTCCTGCCTCTGCCTCTGCCTCCCAAGTGCTGGAATTACAGGCATGAGCCACCAGGCCCAAAAGATTTTGAAATTTTTGCATATCTCTGAAATTTTGAATAACTGAGCATCCCTAATCTAAAAGTCCAAAACACTTCCAAAATCCTATGTTTGGAGTATCATGACAGTGTCCAAAAAGTTTCAGATTTCATATTTTTGGATTAGAGATGTCCAATCTGTAGTAAGAAGTGGGGAAAAAAATCTAAACTTGAAAAAGGACTACATACATACACTTAATATCACCTGAGTCATACATTACATTGTTATCTAACTTTTAGAAATGATGTCTATATTCCAGTTGCAAGAACTCACCTACTTCCAGAACCCTATACTCTTTTTAAAAAACTTATTGTAACTCCAATTAATGTGTGTAGTTAATTTAAAAACTGTATTACTATATATACAGTACTGCCCAAGAAATGCCAGGAACAGTTTGAATTACTACTGACTGTATGAGGAAACCCAAACAGGATTTTTCATAGTAGATAAAGAAATTGCATCTGATGAATCAATTAGCTAATTAACTTTTGCTTTAACAATGAAAACCATGTATTATGTAAACATGAGATATGAAGTTGAATTCTGTAAAAAGAAACTATATAATTAATCGTTAATCTTTGTATTCAAGTATTTCAAATGTCTACCTAGCAGTCTTCAGCTACTGTTCCAAAAATTTACTGGCATGATGTTTAAAGCAAAGTATGTCAGAACAGGTTTCTACAACACAAGATCATGGGAAAACAAAAATTTGTATTTTACTCTCCCTCAGAATATGACCCTCCATGGATACTCAAAATTATACCTACCACTTGCTTAAAACAGCATACTTTTTAAAAATCCAAGCAATATAGATGTATTACTTAAAGATCTGCTACAAAAAATGTTTAAAAAATAATATTTTTCCACAATTTATTTTCATTATCTGAAAAGTTACATACATTCTTTAAGACAAGTGTAATGACCAGATTAATTTTCTGAAATGAGTTATTGAGTAGACAGATGGGGAAAAGGAAAGAAAGAATAGAAGGAAAAATGGAAACAAAACTTTCGTAAATAAGGAAGGGAACAGCAGCTGAAGGGAAGAGAGCGAAATGGAAAAAAAAGAATAATCAAGACATGTCATATGCAAGTACACCTTCCATATGGTGAATGCCATCAGTACGTGTATCTAAAATGTACCATTAAATTTCAAAACTTATCTAGAAGAATGACAACTTGCAATGACAAGTAAGTAGTATTTTATTAACATTTATTCATTTATTTAATCTAAAGATTGATTTATATCACTCATATGAAGTCCTCTATTCTTAAAATTACTAATTCTTTTAAAGTTTTCTCTACAATTACAGAAAAGGGAGAAAAAGTCAGAAAAAATTCTGTCATGCTTCCCATTAAGTACTTCTTGATATAAAAGTCTGAAGAACTGAAGCTTAGCTGTTAAGTTCTTGGTTATGTTGATTTGAGCCAAGAGCAACTGGACAAATGGCTAAATCAGGATGTGCGAACGATACTTCTCATATGCAGGCCACAATGCTTTTAAATATATCAAGTTAGACTCAAAGATAGTTGGTCACATCAGGGAAAGTTCTTTAACAAGGACATAACTGTGCTCTACCACAAATAAGAACAACAACAGAGTCAGACATGCAAATGTGTGAACCGTTAGTGGATCAATGCTATTTCTCCTACAGACTTCCTGAAAAAATGACACAGAACCAATAAAATATTTAAAGGGACAATTTAAACTTTATGCTTATCTTCTGTGATCCACTTAAATATTTAGTACATTAAATACTAAATTCAATAAATAACTAAGTCATTTTTGAAAACCAACAAACCATGAAGAATCAGTATAAAAAGGGAACCAGTGATTTGTTAACAACAATTACTCTCTAACTGTATACAGTACTTTTAAAGAATATACTCAAAATTAGACAAAAATAACTTCACCTTTTAAAAACTGCTGTGCCAAAGTTTAACATGTTAAAAAAATAACCCTACCATTTCATCATACCAAGGGCATAAAAGCCATTAAAAATGATATAAAATATGAAGCAGACAAAAGTCTGTAAATCTGGAATAATACAGGGGAATCTAGAATGAGTAAATGGGAAGTGAAAGGAAAAGGTCTTCTTTCAGGAGAACACTAGCTAGTGTATCTGGAAGTCATGAGAGAACATGGAAACTGTGATCTTAGAAACTCCATATAACAACTGACTCACTAAGGATTGTCAAGACAGGTACACACCTCTAATTCTAGCTCTAGGCAAGAGACTCACAAGGTCAAGACCAGCCTGGAAAACTCAGCAAGACCCCCTCTCAAAATAAAATTAAAAAGAGCTGAGGCCTTGGATTCAATCCCCAGCATCTTAAGTCTCCCTGTCCTCCTCCCAAAATGAAGGAGTACATGGATGCCAAAACCATTAGCTACAAGGTCGGCACACACCATAAGTCTCTGTGTATGGGTGAATTCCACATATGTGAATTCAATCAACTAGGGACAGGCAGTATTTTTTTAAGAAGTTGGTATTTATTGAACATGTACAAATCTTTTTTTCTTCCTACTCTCTAAACTACACAATGTAACAACTATTTACATATCATTTAGACTATCACAGGTACTATTAGTAATTTAGAGAGGAAATAAAGAATAATGGAGGACATGTATAGGTTACATGCAAATACCATGCCAGTACTCACAGGGACAGAGTCTGTGGTAAACACAGCATGGTAATCAAATTTTTCATCATTACCAGTTTGTAAACATATGGGCTTCCTGACTTAAAGCAAAATGAAGTTTGCAGCATTATCTCTCACCTAAATGTTCAATGGAATTTATAAGAAATGCAAAAATATCATAAGGAAGGAATCATACAAATCTAGACTATGAGAAAAGCAACTGGGCTACAGCTTTAAAAGGCCAATACCATTCATATTTCTTATTTCTAACAAAAGCTTATGAATCACTGATTATTTAAAAAACCTAGCTTTTAGTTTCATGGATTTTCTGCTTTTTCTTTTGTGTCATTTTCAATTTGCATCTACTTTTTTATTTTCTCTTTTTACATGCTTTAGGTTGAATTCCATGTCTAATTTCTAAAGTGGAAAATTGCAAGTATTGCTTGACTTTATATTCTTTCTGAATATGCACAATTAATACTATAAACACTGCTTTAGATGGATACCACAACATTTTTTAACTCTTTTAATTTTTATTTTTATTAGTGTATGTTTGCAGTACATTATGATTGCAGTCACTGTGGGGAGCTGATATCTAACAAATCTTGATTCTTTTTATGCCCTCCCAATCTTTAGCAAAAAGATTGCATTTGGAAAAAATCTATCCCATTTGCAAAAGATCTGTCTCCTTGCTTCCTATTATCTGTCTTTAAATTTTGTACGTTCTATTTTCATTTACATTTAATAGAAAATATACTTCTTCCCTCTTAGATTTTCTCTCTAAAATTTTCTCACTAAATTGTTAAGAGTCAAAAAAAAGTAGTATGATTTTAATTCCCTTAAATTTGTTAAAGTTTATGTTCCATACACTCTGGAAAAGAATATGTACAGTGCACAGCTGTTATCAGTTACAGTATTCTCCAAAAGATAATCACACAGAGTGGTTGATCGAATGGTTCACGTTTTCTATATTCACACTGATTTCACTCATCTTACTGACTTATCAATTACTGAGGTGGAATTTAAGGCCTCTCACAATAATCATGAACTTGTTCATGAACAAACTTCAGTGCTATCAGCATTATTATTTCAATATTATCAGTTCAGCTTCATGCTCATCTATTATTAGGAGCATATATATGTTATACATTACTAGGTACTTAGAATCTTTTAAGTACATTACTAGGTACTTAGAATCTTTTAAAAAATTCTTCTGTCTTCTTGGTGAACTGTCCCTACTGTTATTACTAGTATTCCTCTTCATTCCTGGTACCTACTGATATTTCTGAAGTTCATTATGTTTGATGTTAGTACTCCAGGTTTCTTTTGCTTAGGCTTATCTATTCTAGCATTCCTTTAATTTCCCCCCTTCATGCAATTAGGATAATGTATACAGCAGATATAAAAAGATCACCAGGATCATCTTAATTTTTCAGTCTTAAATTCACTGTGGAAAGTCTTTCTCACTTATCAATTCATACATTTCATACAACCACACGGCAACCTGCATGGTCTTTGTTTCTCCTAATCTTTGCAAGTGAGACCACCTCAGCCCCACCTACAGATTGAGACTTACTGATATTCAGATACTAACTGCTACAGTGTGAATCGTGGGTACACCCTACAGGTCCATGAATTGAAGACTCAGTCTTCACTCTACCCCACTACTGAAAGGTGGCAGAACTTTTAGGAAACAGGGCCTCACAGATGGATGCTAGGTCATTAAAGTTTTTACATGTGTTTTTTTTTGCTGCCGTAGTGTCCTCAGTCAATTCAAAATGCTTGTTATTGTGACTGCTTTCACAATAACAATGACTTTGGGGAAAAGCCCAAAATCACATTGTGCTAGCTGTGGTGAATAAGGCAAATGAGGCCACACTAATATTTTTACATTCATTCCACTATAAAATAAACACATCATAATCACATAGGACAGAGAAAAATATAAAATGTTTCACAAACAGAACTTATCTTGATAATAAACTACAGTACTCAAACTTTTTTTTCTCATGACTAATTGGTGTTGGGAGCCGTTTCCTACAGTGCCATGGTTGCCTATGGCAGAAAGAAAAGTGGGCCTGATTTCTGGATCACAGCCCAACGTTGTTTACCTTCCTCAAGGATAATTACTGCCTTCGTCAGATTAAATTAAGAACCTCTACACACCTTCGGCAGATTAAACTGAGACAATTGACAGCACACCCTGCCCCCAGTTCTTTACGATTAATCTTGAGATTAAACAAGCCAAGGATTCCACCCTTTATTTTTTCTGTACAGTAAATGAACTAGTCGGCACATAGGCAGTACTAAAGAAATGTATAAAAGGAAGCTGCTAAATAAATGCCGCGCTCATTCGGTATTGACTGATGAGCCCTTCCAAGTCCCGCTGTCCTATCTTTATTTATTTCTCATCCTAACCCCTCGGCTGTTACCCAGCTGTTCTGCCCGACTGGCCCTAACAAATTGGTTTGGACTTATATTTGAAAAAAGAAAAGAGAAGAGCTAAAATAAAAATCTCAATCAAAAGTAACTCAAAAATAACCCAGTATGGGAATCAATCAAAATACATTACTGATATACATGATAACATGTACTGATATACCAAATGAATCTCATTATTCCATATTATTAATACATACTAATTTTAAAAGTCCACTAAATACACATGTGATTTGACCTTTATACTAAATTTTAAAATTTAAAAAAGACTTGAATCATTAAGTGAGCCATTACTAAAAGAAAAAAACAAAACAGAAAATGCTGAGTTGGGAAGGATGTAAAAAAACTGGAACTTTTATAGCACTGCTATGTCACGGTGAAAAGCAGTTTAGTGCTTTGAAAAAAATTAGACATGGAATTTTGTAGGATTCAGCAATGTAAAGATTAAAAGCAGCCACCCAAACACTCATATACCCAACATTTATAACATATTATTCACCACAGTCAAAAAGTAGAAACAATCTAGGCTGAGGATTTAGCTCAGTGGTTCCAGTGTCTGCCTCACAAGCCCAAGGTCCCAAGTTCAATCCCCAGTACCACATATCACAGGTGAGGTGACTGTAATCCCAGCACTTGGGAGGCAGAGGCAGAGGACTATTGTGAGTTTGAAGCTTGCCTGGGTTACACAGTGAGCTCAGGGCCAGACTGAACAACAAAGTGAGACCCTGTCTTTAAAAAAAAAAAAAAAAGAGAGAGAGAGAAACAAAAATGACCAGAAAAAAGTGATTGAATAAAAGCCACTACATAAACACAGTGGAACATTCAGACATAAAAACTAATTGTGCCCAAATGAGGATGGAACCTTGCAAACATGCTTTGGAAATTAAGCCAGCTATAAAAGGCCTAACATTGCAGGATTCCACTTACATAAGTTACACAGAGTGGGTACAGTCATCAAAATACAAAGGAGGATAAAAGTTAATCAGAATGTGGGAGGGAAGGATTATTTAATGGTACAGAACTTGTTTGTAATGATGAAAAAATTCTAGAAATAGTGCCAACATTACAGATGTATGTAATGCTAATGAATTACACAATTAAATGATAGATTTTATGTTGTATATTTTTGTCACAATTGAAAATCAAATGAATATGCTAAGTGAAAAAATGAGACACTAAAGCCTCACATTTTACAATTCCATTTACATGAAAAAGAAAAGATAAAACCATGGTGACAGAAAAGCAAAGAGCTTGACGGAATGGGGATGAGCCACAGAAACAAAGGAAAATTTTCAAAATGATGGAAATAGTCTTTATAATACAATCACATACATTTCAAGCACATTAAACCTTACTATATGTGAATTAAGTGAAATATACCTGAGATGCCATAACCTATTTAATCATTTTTGAAACACAACAAAACCGTATCATTTTGTCTCCAAGACCACATCATTAGCAAAATAACTAAAATCTGGTTTAGAACCCAAAACTTCTATTTGGTAGTAGTGGAAAAGGGTATGGATGGTTTTAATGCAATATTCCCTGCTGAAATTCAGACTTTCAACCTTGAACTTGTAGTTTAAGAATTAATAAAGTTATATCAAAAGGTTGCAATTCCAGCCAGGAATTTAGCTCAGTGGTTCCAGCACCTTTCTTGCAAGCACAAGGGCCTGGGTTCGATCCGCAGTAACTACATACAATACTGGGCATGGAGACTCACGCCCAGCAGCAATCAGTACCACATACCACAGTGCCGGGCATGGTGGCTCATGCCTGTTATCCCAGCACTCGGAAAGCAGAGGCAGGAGGACTGCTGTGATGTGAGATTGAGGCTGAGCTCAAGGCCAGCCTGAACTACAAAGCAAGACCCTGTCTCAAAAATAAATAAAAATAAAAATTAAAAAAAGGTTGCAATTAAAGCCTATAACAAGGGATTTAACTCAGTGGCTCCAGCACCTGCCTTGCAAGAGCCAGGCCCCTAGTTCAATCCCCGTAATCACAAACAGCAATGATGGGGGTGGTAACTCACGCCCACCAGCAATTAGTACCACAATGCTGCGCTTGGTGGCTCACACCAGTTATCACAGCACTCAGGAGGAAGAAGCAGGAGAACTGCTGTTAATTCGAGGCTCACCTGGGTACATAGCGAGCTCAGGGGGAGCCTGGAACTACAAAGTGAGACCTTGTCTCAAAAACAAAAACATGTCACAACAAACATTCACTTTCCACCAGTAGTATAGTACTTTGCAAAGCAAGTACTCCTTACTCAAAGTTCCAAAGTAAAAAATCTTATATCCTGTACCTTAAGCATATTCTGTCTTCTGTAGCAAAAAAATACTATTTTTTCACATGATCGCATCTTAAAAGTTAGAAAATGATAAATGTTTAAACTTCAAAGTTGTCTTTACTGCAGCCTAAAAAACCCAAGCCTCCAGCCTTTCCTATTTTGGCCACAATTTAGTCTATAAATGTTCACAGGGGTAAGAAAACAAATTTCTGCAAACTACTTAGAACACTTAGCAGTGTTATGCTTCTACAAAAAATACTTTTGAGTTTGAGGGATGGAGGAAGACAGGTACATTATATTAACAGCTAATTTCCCATTTCCTGTCAATTAAAGCCTCTAGGTTTTATTATTATATAAGACAATGAGAAGATATATCTTCATATTTTAAAACTAAAGACAAACTTATATATTTCTGTGAAATAATATTTTATTCTATCTTCTTATTCTGAAGAGACATTAAATGTTTTGGAATTCTGTTTGATTCATTATCTGACACATTAGCTCTATTTTGAAATAGTTCATGTATAAAATTCTTAAACATGCCTTATATGGGAACATTTAAATAAGTACATCATGTATATGTTTAAGACACAAGGACCTTTGATATATCATTGGAACATAAATAATTTCTTGATATAGGTAATCACTTATAAAATAAACTAAGTTTACTATTTTTATCTTAATTTATCTACCCTGACCAGAAACACATTTATGAGAAAGGCTATTAAATAATGTATAAATGGCATTTTTATTATAAATAATGTTAATTTGGAATGATATACATGCATATAGTTTTAGTGAGCTGGTTATCTAATTGTTCCCAAATAGATATTCTAGGCATGTTTTAATCATTAAGGTCATCAGATACTTTTCATGTTTTTAACCTTTATTACTACTTTCTGTAAAAAATGTTACCTTAAAACCTATACTATAGGGCCGGGGAGTTAGCTCAGTGGTTCCGGCGCCTGTCTCGCAAGCACAAGGACCCGGGTTCGATTCCCCAGTAACCACATAACAATACTGGGTGTGGAGACCCACACCCAGCAGCAACCAGTACCACATACCACAGTGCCGGGCGTGGTGGCTCACGCCTGTGATCCCAGCACTCGGGAGGCAGAGGCAGGAGGATTGCGGTGATGTGAGTTTGAGGCTGAGCTCAGGGCCAGCCTGAACCACAAAGGGAGACCCTGTCTCCAAAAACCTAAAAAAAAAAAAAAAGAAAAAGAAAAAAACCTATACTATATCTCACTTTCTAAGAATCATTTACTCTTTCTGTGGTCGTTCTGTAAGCCACTGCAGTACCCAGGGTATATAACTTGAAATTAGAAATTTAAGCAAAGCTGTTTTACTGTCTCAATTATTCTGCACATCACTATTTTACATGTCTGTAAAACATATCATTGTTTTACAACTAGGAAATTACAAAAATGAGCACATTCTGGTCATTTTTCTTGTTCAGTTGACTTTTTCATTATAAACTAACACTAACCTTTTGATACACATCTACCTATAGGTCTCAGTAACTGAAAACACAATTTTTCTTTCATTATTTTAAAACACTGAGACAGTAGCATACGTTAAATATAAGCAAAATGTTTATTTTTCTTTCTAAACAAATCACACTGCATTTGTAATTCATTTTAACCTAATTCCCAAAATGATTCAATAATTTTATTTTCTCTTTTTATGTTTGATATTACTGGTATTCCATATAAAGACAAGATAAAATTCTTAGTCTTTTTAGTATTATTCTATCACTCTCATTCAATTTTGCCATCTTCGGTAAAATAATAGAAAACAATACATGCTTATGGCTCTTTTAATTACCAACTTTTTCTTCTTTTGTTTACTTTTCTGAATTGTGTACCCAAATGAGGTGCTGTTTCTTGATTTTACTAAATACATGGTAGGACTTCATAGTCACTTTCTTTGCCTTCCAGATCTTTTCCAGAGCTCTAGATTTAGGGACACATTTTTTTAATCTACTATTATAATCCAAAACCTACTTGAAAATTGAAATAAGAAATATATTTCAAAGATAGACAATGGACTTTTCTTTTTAGCCTTTATACGCCTAACAGTCCTAATATGAATTTGGAAATAGAAAATGATGACTAAGTGGTAAGATAACTAAAGCTAGTTATACAATCAGTACCTGTTAGAAACATCTCAGTTTATATGAAGATTTTTTTCCCCTCTGGACTTCTTCTCCTCTTAAAAAAATATGTAAGCACACTTCTTAACCCGTAACTCAATATCTAAACTACAGTATTTCAAAACATATAAACTGCTGCATGATCAAAGTTTTAAATGGGATGGCTATGTACTTTAGGAAATATTTCATCCGCATAGTAAATAAAAACTGGCTGAAGGATTTCCTATTATGAAACAGATTTCTGAACAGCAGTCTGACATACATTGCTTATCTTATAACATACAACATAATGTAAGGAAAGACAATCCTTACCAGCTTGTAACAAAACTATGTAGGCGGGGGGAAAGTTAGAACTGGAATTTTTAGGCCACCGTAAGACCCCCTCAGTATCATGGACATAAAATGGAGTTCAATTAAAGCAGAAAACAAAATTATATACAACAACAGCACTGAACTTGTGCTTAATTCATTTACTCATTGTTTGGTTTCAAGAGAAAGGGACAAGAAAGGTAAGAAAAAGCACTACCAGGCTCCTTACCCATTGCTGCTGGTGCTGGAGCTTCCTGATGGTATTTTCAGCTTGCTCCAGCTTAGCACTGGCCTCATCACTCTGTTGTTTGATGGTGGCCAACTCCCGTTTTATGAGGTAGTTTTCCTCAGCCTCCTGGGCTCTTGTCACTTGTCCCTTAGGACATAATTTTTTTGTGTGTAAAGCAATTTAGGATAGATTCAAGAAAGACTGCCTTTGTGAGGTTTAGTTACTTATTTTGACATTTAAAAAATCACCTCAGAGAACAGAACGGCCTAGGTAATTATTAGCTAGCAGTTTGTTATTGCTCCAGCAAATTTTGGGGAAACTAAATGAAAAATCCATTTCAACAGTTCTTTCAGTCAATAAAAATTCAATTCATGCAATATTACTGAGTTGTACATGCAGGGCTAAAATTATCAATGAGAGTGGTTAATATCATAGAATTCACTGATTGCCATTTTGGAATATATACTGTAAAAAATTAAGGTTAGCTTTAAAACGTGCAAGAGATGCCGAATTGAACAAACCAAGATATAAAAAACTAACCCATATACCACCCCAAAAATTATCTTTAAGAAAATGCATGTAAAATTGCATGCATTAAAATATGAATTTCTAGGTTTAGGATTTTCCTGAGAATTAAGGTTAGAGAAAATTGCTTAAAAAATGATACCTGTATCAATCTATCTGCCAAGGAAGCACTTTCCTACAAAAGGAAAAATTCAGACAGAAATATAAGAGAAAGGAAACAATAGAGTGATAAAATTAGGAATGTAAAGAAAAAAATACCCAAATTCTACCTACATTTCACTGCTAATTAAAATGGACATTTAAATTTTAAAACTATTTGTAACTGAATGTGTCTTTATTCTTAAATCTTAAAAACATGTCTAAACAAACAAACAAACAAACAAAAACAGAAAAATCATGTGTTTCTAAAAGAGGCCAAACCATAAACTTTCTCTTGGAAGCACATCTGTCTGTATCTGTTTATTTTTAGACTTGACTGTATCTCAAACCATTTCTATGAAAGGGAGAAGGAATTTGAGTAAGCAAATACTTTTAAAAGACATTTACAAAGTATGACAGTAATTTATGCAACAGCAAAGAAACAAAGCAAGGAATACATGACAACTGAAAGTAATGAGCTCAACTTAAACCCTAACAATAAGTACCCTTTTGGTTGCAAAATTCAATTAATATTTAAACATTTCTAGAATTATACATACTAAGTGACATACCTAGGCCATCTAAGTCAGTAAAAAAGGTAATTAAAAAAAAAATAAACCCTAAACTCAATGCTTTCCTACAGTATCTTTATGTATCATTCTGAACATTCAATATAAATTCTTTTTGAAAATATTTCACTCTAAAAATTAAACAAACTAAGAAGCTGTACATTTTACTGTAAACCAGTGGTAATAAGTGGGGTAGGGGAATGAGTGTGTGTGTGTGTGTGTGTGTGTGTGTGTATAAACTAAAATGACTTAAAAACTAAGCTAAACATTTTTGTGGAGTTGCCTAAAAGAACTGTCCTTAAAGCAACTCTACTACCACAAGAGACAAAATAAATGCAACTATATAATAAAGACAGACATGTAAAAAATATCCGGTTCTTGTGCTACTATTTAAACAGGAAATCATATATACTTTAAAAAGACAAACACTGTAAACTATCCCTTTTTCCAGTTCTTTATTTCTTACCTACAGATTCTCAAAGATGACTTTTAAGGTACTCGTCAGTATCATGAGGGTACTTTTAAACCCACTTATTCTTGTTTCTAGTTTTAAAAATAAGCATCAAAAGAGTTGTGAATTCTGATGTTTTTCTTTCAATAAAGCAAAAAAAAAATTTTTTTGAGACAGTTTCACTGCATAATTCAGTCCCACCTGGCCTTGAACTCACAAAGATCCTCCTGTCTCAGCCTCTTCTTCAGAGTGCTGGGATTACAGGCATGCACAAAACAAAATTCAAGGCTTAAAATTATGCTTTTATTACTCAACTCACTACATCAGAAACACAACTACAAAAGACATTACATTAAAAGCACAGTATGAAAAATGCAAAATGTCCACATTTGCCAGCTATTTTATATGAAACAGAGAAGAGGTAATAAGTAGTTATCAAAATATTTTCTAACCAAAAGTTTCTGCACAACTTCCTTATGTAAAAAATCCTTTTGAGACTGAATTTTTAGTCAATCACTTTGACTAAACTTAATCCTAGGTTTTAAAAGAATCATTGCTACCTTCAACACGTGGCAAGGGAGACTATACAACATTTGAAACTAATCTTTAAAATATGTTATCACAATTGGATTTCTAACTAGATTTTTAAAAAATATACTCTAGAATTTGTAAGAACAGACATTAATATGTTATTCCAATAATCACCTCAGTTAAAATTTTAACATGAAATTTCATGTGCTAGTAACAATTTTTATTAATCATAGTTATTTGGTTAAATAATAAACTAGATAAGTTCAGCACTTAATACCACAATGGAGACACACTTGTCAATATTATTCAAGATTTATTTAAAGTATATGGAAAAATACTAAACATCCAACAGATACTTACAGTAATCATTTACTTACTTTTTCTAGTGTTTCAATGCGTTGTTTTAAAAGTCTATTTTCTGTGCGTAACCTCTGTTAAAAGAAAATTTTGCTTTAGAATAAAGACTCCTAAATCAATCCTAAAAACATATCTTCTTTTATAAATAAGAAAAGGCTACAGATGGTTCCATTATCATCTGCCAAACTGTTATAGGCGTAGAGTATGAAATACATAGAAATCACATTCATCTTTCCAGCTGTGAATAAATTTTAAATATAAACTACAGAAGAAAATCCTTTTTTTTCTATACTTACAATAGTGTCTTAAATTTTTCACATCCCCATTAGATAGGAAAGATTCTAACTTGCTTATCTTCTACAAAGACTACATATATAAATGTCAGTTGAATAAGAAAATTCAAATACATGTTTAATGGACAAAAATTAAATTACAGACTAGAATAATCCCCATTGCAAAATCTCTTACCCACTGTAAATATAAAGAATCTATCATAAGTTGTTTTCTACTCAAGAAAATTAAATTATCAGCATTTTCTCAGTATCAAAAGTAAAATAGGATTTAAAAAAAAGAAACTTCACCTAATTGTTCAATGCCTAACTCACCAACACTTGACAAATTGTCAAGTATTAAGTCTAAACCATTCCACATTTCAATAATCTTTTTTGCATGTTCCACTAATAAAATTTATTAATCACCCATATAAATTATTTCATTTTCAAATTCTCTAGGATGTTCCTTCATTTTTGCCATCCTTCAAACTTCAAACCTCCTTATTTTATTTATCAATTTTTTCCAAAGCTCAAACCAGCCTTTTTCCAGCCCAAACTTGCTCTAAATTTGTTACAAATATCTTCTTCAGGAAATCCTATCAATTCAATCTATTATTTTTCTAGTAAATATTTAACTATAATTTAATATAACACATAAAATCTTGGCTTAGGGAAATAAAATTATGAACTATAATATCTTATTACATATACTATCCATGGAACAAATCTTGGTTATTACAAAGATATTTTACAAATTGGATTTTATTTTTCTGTTCACTAAAATATATTTTGTGAATGATTTGAAATGGGAAACTGGATAAAGAGATGTGGTTTTTTAATAGAGGAGTATTACTCTGCTGTAAAGAATGATAAATTTGAGTCATTTATACTCAAATAGACATACATTGAGGACATACTCATAAGTGAAATAAATAGGTCAGAGATGTGTAAATACCATATCTTTTCTCTGGTACATCTGAAGATGTAAGTGAGTTCTAGAATGTGTGATAGATACTGTGAAATAGAAAAGATTCAAAGGGAAAAAGAGAAAGTGGTAAGTAAAGCAGGAAAAGAAAAAATTTGATGGTTAAAAACAGGAAGCAAAGCATACATATATATATATATATATATATATATATATATATATATATATGGCAAGGGGGCTGTAGGGTAGGGAGGGGAATGGAAAACATGAGAATTAAGTTGTGTCATATACTGGTACAAATTCTCAATGTTGAGTGTAATCATGATGTGTATATAAAATGTACCAATAAAATCACCAATTGGTATTGGTACCAATGTACCAATAAAATCAATTTTAAAAATAAAATAACAGCTTAAGAATCAGAAATTATTTCCCATTTCTTGGCTGTTCACCTATGTACAACAAAGTAATCTACACAAGCCCTCAGTTATTAAACACTAGTATAGTCTGGAAAGCTTTAAAAATGGGGTTCCTAAAAGGTTCTCAGTCATTTTATCAACCAAAGTTTATATTTTATTTATCCTAACAGATTTCCAACCACACAACTGAGTGAATAAAATAATGCTAAACTTTAGAACTCCAAATATTCACCTGAGCTGGGCATTGTTGTGCACACTTGTAATCCCAGCAACTAAGAGGCTAAGGGAAATGGGTCTGAAGTTCAAGGGTGGCCTGTGACACACGGCAAGTTCAAGACTAGCCTGAACTACACAACAAGACTGTACTCAAAAAAAAAAAAAAAAAAAAAAAAAAAACTTCACCTAGAATTCACCTGGAATTCTTTCCCCCATTTACTTTAAATCTTTTAAAATCTATTTCACTATAAATGAAATTGTTATTATTTTTCCCAAACACTGAACCAAATATTTTAACACCACTTTTTAAGGTTCACAGTTACTTTTCTTTTTTCTTTTTGTAGTGCCAATCAAAACCTGGACCTCGCACATCCACAGCCCTTAACATCAGTTTTAAAATAAATCATTCTCTCTCTATGCTAAATTGATAAAAAGACTCTTTGGCTAACAGATCTTTACAAGTTAACATTTTCTTCTGCACTAAGCCTCAGAGCATTTTGACAATGTTTTGTAATCCTTTTTACAATCCCCTAGAGGTAATTTCGCCATTGTTGCTTACCCTCTTCTCACCCTAGTTATTACTATCTAGTATTAAAGCAGTTAAAGTAGTTTGGATTTTAAATCAGGCTGATTTAGATTCAAATCTTCATTCTCTCATACTTGGGCATGTCATTTAGTGCCTTAAACTATTCCCTCATCTAAAAAATTAAAACTTCTACAAAGATACTGGGAAACTTGAATGGGACAGCACAGCACTTAACTTACACCAAATATTAAGCTAAGGACCACCACAACTGATGATATTTTTGAAGTTCCAGAATGAATGTGATCATTGTATTTTTGTCTATTTTTAAGTATTTTTCTTAGCATTTAAAACAATTGCCCTGAATTTTGTAAGGAATTAGAGTCAAGTGGAGTTGTTAATATGTTACTTTGTTGAAAATTATATCATTGTATAACATTCAGTTATTTTGTCACTCCCTCTATTCATCATTTTAATGTTTGAGGGCCAGGCATGCTGGGCATGCCTGTAATCCCAGTACTCAAAGGCTGAAGCATGGTGACCACTCTGAGTTCATGTCTAGCCAAGGCTACATAGTGAGTTCAAGGTCAGCCTGAACTGCACAGCAAGATCCTGCAGGAAGGGGAGGAGAAGAAAGGATGAGGAGGGAAAGGATGAGAGGGGAGAGGAAAGGAAGGAGGAGAAGAGAGGAAGTGAGAGACAAGTTTATGTGCAAAGATTTCAATGTTAGCTTACAACCTATTTTTAATTTAGGTCACTTCCAGATATGCTTTGGTTTTTACTGAATATGGGATTTATTTTTCCAAGATTTTCTGAGCTGTATTCAGTGGATATTTACGCAGTTTGTAATTAAAATCTGTAACTTAACAGAATTATTATTAGTCTGCTTCATATTTTCTAGGTATGTTTTATAAAAAAAAAAACTACTAAGAGAACAATTATTAGATAAGGTTATCAAAAAATGTGTATTTTGTAGTTATATATATAAAAAAATACTTTTTTGGCCTACCAGATTAGAAAAGAAAAAATTGAGATGAAAAGAACAGAAATAGATGCTGGCAAAGTAGGTGTGAAGTGGTAACTCATTGCTAAAAAGAATATATCTTGGGAACATTCTTTCTGAAATTAATTTAGTATATCTCAAAAGTCTGAAAAATGTAAATATAATGTAATTTGATAATTCTCTTAATTATAACCGGCTATGGAAATAGTGGTACATGCTGACTATCTACTATTCTTTCTGGTTTATTTACATTATAAAGTAGCTCAGCCCTAATAACCTTTCCCTCTCCTCCCCTCACTATACCCCTTTCCTTCTACAGGAGAATGAACCCTGGAACTCTGCACTGAATTACATCAATCTATCCATCTGTCTGTCTAAGTCTCTCAAAGTGGCTAAATTGCCCAGAATGGGCTCAAATTTGTGGTCATCTTGTCCAGCTTCCCAGAATGCTAGAATTACAGCCATGCACCACCACACCATCATAATCCTCTTTATTAGAATAACCCAGTGACTAACATTTTTTCCTATATCCCTCAATCCATGATATCTTCTCATCCCATCTATAAAATAAATTCCCATCATTGTGTACATTCCCCTTGTTCCTCTCTCCATTAGTTGTATATTTGCTTGTGAAAGTCTTGTTTCCCTCGAAGTACCATTTATGCCTAAAATGATAAATATGACCAAAGAAAAACAAACAGGATGTTTATTTAAAGTAAAAATCACTAAAATCAACTGGACTCAATGTTTTGTAGCAATGAAAATGTACTAAACGCTTCCTTTTGGTTTCTAGAACACTCTTTTGTTATTTATTTATTTATTTTTAGGTTGTTTTGAGACAGGGTCTCACTTTGTGGTTCAGGCTGGCCCTGAGCTCAGCCTCAAACTCACATCACAGCAATCCTCCTGCCTCTGCCTCCCGAGTGCTGGGATTACAGGCGTGAGCCACCACGCCCAGCACTCGTACGTGGTACTGATTGCTGCTGGGCGTGAGTCTCCATACCCAGTATTGTATGTGGTTACCAGGATTGAACCCCGGTCCTTGGGCTTGCAAGCCAGGTGCTGGAACCACTGAGCTAAATCCCCAGCCCCGCTAGAACACTCTTTACCTGTATTTTGCCTATGTTGCTCCCAATTTGCTCCTTTTTCCTTGTCATCCTAACCTTTAAGTACTGGCTTATTCTTAGGCTCAATTCTCTCCTCTATTTTAGAGGCAACATTCATTGCCCAGGTGATCTAATCTATTCTCAAGGCTCTCAACATAATCATCCTGTGAACAAACGACACATTTATATTAACTCCAGATGTAAATATTCAAGGGGGAACTTGGACATCTCCTATGTAGTTCATTCCTAAAATATCCCAAATTGGGTTCCAGGTATTTCCCCCTAAACTAGACACTCCAGTAATCTTTCCCAATTCAGGCAGCAAGCTTTCTGTTCAAGTCAAAAAGATGGAATTGCTCCCCTCGTATCTCTACACTCAATCTTTCAGCTTTACCTTTCAAATAAAATCCAACTACTTTTACATCAGTCTAAGTATCATCCTCTTTTGCCTCCCTCATTTCATAGGTCTTCAAGATAATCCCCCTGCTTCTGCTCACACTTCTTGCAGTTTATTCTCAACAAAGCAGCTGGAAGGAGCCAATGGAAATCTTGTCCTTCTCTACCACAAAACCTCCGATAGCTTCCATCCACCTGCTCAGTGACCTGACCTTAGCTATCTGTTTTAACTCCACACAATTTTCTCACCAATCATGGCATCCCATTCACGATGCCTCTTCACTGTGCCTCCCCAGGTAACTCCTACCCAGGGTTTCTGCACTATCTTCCTAGCTCGCTGGCTCTGTCACCTCCTTCAGGCCCTTCCTTCCTTCCTACCTTCCTTCCTTCATGATGTCTGTCTGTCTATCGGTCCTGGGGGTGGAACTCGAGACCTTGTGCTTGTGAGGTAGGAGCTGGAACCACTGAGCTAAATACTCAGCTCAGGTCTTTATTTAAGTCAAGTGGTCAAAATCTAAACACTTTCGTGTTATATTTCCTTTCCCTCAGGTACTTTTTTCTCCTAAACACAGTCATCATCTAGAATACATTTTACATTCTCAGTTCACTGTCTGATTTCCACACTGCACTGTAAGCTCATAAGGGCAAGAAATGGATTGTTTCGTAACCACACCTCAAGTGCCTGAAGGGCTGAAGATGTAGCTCAGGAAAGCGAGTATGAAACACTGGGTTCACTACCCAAAGCCATGGAAAAAAAAAATCGAGCACCTAGAACAGTTCTTGGGTGTGTTAGGTGCTGAAATTATCTATTAAATGAATTAATTATTGAATAAATTATGCAAAGTGTCTCCATCAAATATTATAAAATCTATCATTTTTAATGAAGTTTATAATGTCACAGAAAAATGGGTACTCAAATCTTCTAATATCATAAGTACATCAAAGTCTTACCTAAGAAACAGCACAGAATATGTGCATATATAAACACGTACAGGCTTGAGAATAACATAAACCAAGAGTTCAAATCCCTGCTTTGTACCATTTCTTGGCAGTGTTACCACTGCACATTATTTGAGTTTTCCTCTTCAAAGAAAACTGGAGTTAAAATGACTTTCATCTTGACTACATAAACAAGTGCAAAGGATCCATAATATATTAAGTATTAAATAAACATGAGCTTCAATTCTACTAATACTTCACATTGACTGTTCAATATAATTCCTGGACACCTGAGATAGTATTGTGTTTTCCTTTTTAGGCAAGACAATGGATATATCAGTGTTTCCATATTTTCTACCTTTCATCATAGCTCATATTTCTTGAAATGGGGAAAATAACAAATAAACAAAAGATAGACACAGGAAAGCATCTTTAACTTCTGACTAAAAACAAGGGAATATTGCCCAGGGATTTAGCTCTGTGGTTCCAGCATCTGCCTGTCAAGCTCAAAAGCCTGTGTTCAATCCCTGGTATCACATATCACAGCGCCAGGTGTGGTGGTTCATGCCTGTAATCCCAGCCTTTCCCAAGCAGAGGCAGGAAGACTGCTATGAGTCTGAGGCCAGCCTGGGCTTCATAGTGAGTTCAGGGCCAGTCTGAACTACAAAGCAAGAACTTTGTCTCAAAAACAAAAAAAAAAAAAAGAAAAGAAAGAAAACCACAAAAAACAAGGGAAGATTTGCAACACATCCTATTTATATAGCTGTCAATCTCTCTTTCCCAAAGCATAAATTTAAGTTTGAAAATTACTTTAGCAGTCTTAAGTAGAGTAAGGGATCAAGACTTTTCCTTTTTAAAGATTTGTGGGTTATCCTATATCTTTTACCTTCTTCCCCTCCACAACTTAGAAGGGGAGAAAGTAAAAAAGATATTTATATCAACAAAAATATTCCCCATATGAAATCATTATGGGTCTCTCCGAGTGGGTAAGTAATCCACACCAGGTTTGAATTTTAGA
This sequence comes from Petromus typicus, assembly GCA_004026965.1. NCBI lineage: Eukaryota > Metazoa > Chordata > Mammalia > Rodentia > Petromuridae > Petromus > Petromus typicus. The sequence continues at coordinate 36,745 of PVIR01006142.1, forward strand.
TCACACTGCCTCAGCCTCCCACAGTGGTGGGATTACAGATATGTACTATCATACCTGCTTATCAAAATATTATAGCACTTTTAAAGACAGAGTGGAAAAAATATTTAAAACACTTAGCTTGAGCAATGACCTCAATGACAAATGTAATTATTAGAAGACAAGGTCACAACCTAAAAGTTTTAAATTTTAATTAAAATGTAATTAAAAACACCAGAGACTTCACAACACCCAGGGTTAATTTTACACTTTCATATCACTTTGTATGATATGATGATGACACCATTTGCTTGTGAAAAGAAAGGTACAAAACTATCTCCCTGGAGGATTCTGAGGAAAACCTAAGCAAGGCAAGAAGGTACTAGTTTCAAAGCTGTGCTCCAAAGCACCACAAAAACAAAACAAAAGCTTTACGAAAGCACTAATTCAAAAATGGGCATATGAAATGAATAGACACTTTTCAGAGGAAAAAGTAAAAGTAGCCAAGAAGCATATGAAGAAATGCTCAACATCACTGGTCATCAGAGAGATGCAGATGAAAATAACACTGAGATTTCATCTCACTCCTCAAGGAAAGGCTGCTACCTCAGAATTAGTCAACAACAAATGCTGGTGAGGCTGTGGAGAAAAAGGAATCCTCTCCACTGTTGGTGGGACTGTAGACCCGTACAGCCTCTGTGGAAATCAGTCTGGAGATTCCTCAAAAAGCTAGGATTAGAGGTCTCATTTGACCCAGCCACTGCTCTCCTGAGTATATACACAAAAGAATTAAAAGATTCATGTCACAGCAACATATGTGCATCCATGTTTATAGCAGCTCAGTTTGTGATAGCTAGATCTTGAAAACAACCAAAATGTCCATCAACTGGAGACTGGATAAAGAAGATGTGGTTCTTTTATAGAATGGAGTATTATTCTATCACAAAAAATGATAAGACTGAGTCATTCATACTCAAATGGATGTACCTTCAGGACATCCTCATAAATGAAATAAATAGGTCTCAGATGTATAACTATCGTATATTTTCTCTGGTATGAGAAAATGAAGATGTAAATGAGTTGCACTATATAAAGTAGATATTGTGAAATAGAAAATATTTAAAAGGAAATGGGGTGTAGGGGTAAGTAAAGAGTGGAAAAATAATGTGATGGTAATTAAAAAAGGAAAAGCCTATGTACATTGGGGGTAGGAGGTTATAGGCTGGGTAGCAGAATGGGGATAAATGAGAATCAAGTCATGTCATATCATATATTGGTACAAATTCTCAATGCTAAAAGTGACTATGATGTGTATATATAACATACCAAAGATCTGAGTAATAAAAAAAAAAGATTTAAAAGAAAGCACTAATTTAGCAGATATGCACCTTTGTAAAAGGACCTGCAAGAGGAAGAGGGAACGTGAGATAAGAAGTAATATTTCCCATTTTACACAAAGGTTGAATTAAAACATGGTTAGTGATCACCTGATTATGACTGAGATAAATGATCAAATCCAAGTCAAACACCAGGCACACTCAAAATAAAAACAGTATATTCATTCAAAAACTGTTTTGGTTTTGTCCTTTAAGGGGCTTGGATAACCGATAGTGATGCAAGCCCAATAAGAAAGAAACACACAGCTGGGGAGGGGACTTATCTCAGTGGCATTATGCCTACCTTGCAAGCACAAGGGCCTCGGTTCAATTCCCAGTACCACATACACACACACAAAAAAAAGATACATAAGAAACAAACAAAAAGAAATAAGACTGTAAAGAAGGAATACATAATTTTGAGAGCAGCATATTTTATTTACTTGATCAGTTCGACTAACTTATTAACTGTCTTTTCTTACATCCTTTTCTATAAATAATCTATGCCATCTGCCTGAGACACATAGTGCTATGGTCTTGATCTTAAACATTCCCCTAAAAGCTCGAGTGTTGGGGCTTGGGGGCCAGTGCAGCAGTGGTCCTTCAGAGTTGGGGCCTGGGGGGCCGACTGGATCATGAGGGCTCTGACCTCCTGACTGGATTAACCCAGTCGGAGCCAGTCTAATGTGCTGGCTTGTTATAAAAGCCGGTTCTTTCTTTCCTCGTGGCCATGGGGCAATGAAGAGAGTGGTGTGGCTCCACGATGTGCTCTCTTCTGTGATGCTCTACTTTGCCACAGACTCTTAACCATAGGGTCAAACAAACATGGGACAAAATAAAACCTTCACCTTTTGGGCTGATTTCACTCAGGAAACTTGCCACAGTAAAAGACAGCTGTCACAGTATTCAAAGGAATAGGGTCAACCATATGAACTAAAACTTTTCCTTCAATGGAAATATTTTTTAAAACCTATTCAAAGGAATTTAGTCATGTAAGTGAACTAATACTTTCCCCTAAAATCAAAGTATTTTTAAAAGCTTTAAAAAAACAGGCTGAAGTCTACTAAGGGTCTTTTTTAAAAAACAGAAACCATCTTTTGGTGTTTCTATATTCGTGTGACTTAATTTTATAAGAAATTTCCTTAAGAGCAAGATTGCTCTTAGAACTGTGACCTCCCCCCTCCAAGAAGAAAGCCTGGTGAAATGAACAGACGCCTCTCCCATCCTCAGAAGGGTTTTGTTCTTTCTTGTTTTTTGTTTGATACCGGGTCACTCCATGGAGCCCAGGCTGGCTTTCAATTCACTATGTAGCCCACGCTGGTCTCAAACCTGTAAGCCTTCTGCATTAGCCTCCTAAGTGTATGACCATGCCTGGTCCCCATCTTCATATTTTGACTTTGTGGTTCCATTCATGGTGTGTAGTAACCCATACTTCCAGTCCACTCATAAGGATGGTATACTTCTTACTCTCAGATTGAAGAAAAGCATGTGATATACTACTACCCTTATGCATGATACTTAACAGAAAAGCAAATAGTACAGCAGCAACTGGGTGACAATAAAAAAACCGTGTAGGGCATGAGACATCTAAAAGAATCTTTTCTTTCTATATAAAAAATGTATGGCCAGGTGTGATGGTACACACCTGAATCTCAGCACTTGAGAGACTGAAGCAGGAATACTGTTACAAGTTTGAGGTAAACCTGGGCTACACAGTGAGAGCTGTCTCAAACAACAAACAAACAAAAAAGAAAAAACATAAAAATACTGATGTTCATCAAGTGGGGTGGTTCATGCTTGTAATCCCAGAATATGAGAGGTTGATGCAAGTCCGAGGCCAGCCTGGCTATATACAGAACTGAAGGCCAAACTGAATGCAATGGGAACAAAACCCAAATGACAACCAAGCAAACAAACCCTGATTTCCAGCTGCTAAGAGTACAAATAAAGCATTTAGAAAAATGGAGGACAGTGTTGACATGAGGGAGTCCACATAGGAGGCTTCTGAGGAAGACCAAGGCAAAAACAGCACTTATAAAAAAACCTTGTAAGAGACACCTATGGAGTGGAAAGAAGTAGTATTTTATAACCAAGCTCAATTAATACATTACATACAGGTGGACATCTGATGTCAGGCACACAAACATAAAAATTTTTTAAAGCCTACAAAGAAGTCATTCAATAGAAGTTGTTTTATTTGTGGCTTTTGTTTTCTGAGGGAGGATAATTTAGATTAGATCAGCCAATCAAGAGTACACAAATCATCATCTACTCATCATCCTCATCCACTGGGATCAAGACAAAGGTCAACACATTTTTCTAGAATGCTGGCTGTGAGAAGGACAAAGACCTCCAACTTGAGAACCGCTTGTTTCTCAAAAAAATAATCTCTCAAAATTGGTAGAGAAATACAAAACGTTCATGACAAAGAAAACCTGAAGAAATTCATGAACACCAACCCAGAACTTCAAAATGTTCTAAAGGATATTATAGAAAGAGATAATAAGGATTACAGCTCCATGAACCTCAACAGAATGAATTTACCTGGCAAGGCAAGAGGAAAAAAGAGAACCAAAAACAGGAAAAAAAAAAAATGACAAGGATAAGTCAATACATGTCAGGTTTTTTTTGTTTGGTTTGGTTTGGTTTTTTTTCGAGATAAGGTCTCACTTTGTAGTTCAGGCTGGCCCTCAGCTCAGCCTCCAACTCACATCACAGCAATCCTCCTGCCTCTGCCTCCCAAGTGCTGGGGTTACAGGCGTGAGCCACCACGCCCGGCACCGTGGTATGTGGTTCTGATTGCTGGTGGGCAAGAGTCTCCACGCCCAGTATGGTATGTGGTTACTGAGGAATCGAACCCACGCCCTTGAGCTTGTAAAACAGGCAACAGAACCACTGAGCTAAATCCCCCAGCCCAATACATATCAGTTTTAATCACCAATGTAAATGTCTCAACTTACTACTCAAAAGAAAGAGTGGCAGAATGGATCAAGAAGCAAGATCCAACAATATACTGCATACAAGAAGCACTTTGATTCAAAAAGAAATTTATAAACTGGAAGCCAAAGGATGGAAAACAATATTCTACACAACAGGAACCAGAAAAAGCAGAAATAGCTGTTCTATTTTCAAAGTGGATTTCAAGCCAACATTGTTTAAGAAGACAAAGAAGGTCACTATATCCTTTTAAAGGGTTCAAGAGGTTCAAGAGGAACAGATAACCATCATAAATATATATGCACTAAACATTAGTGTACTCAACTATGTAAAACAAATATTAATGGGCATGAAAAATCAAGTAAGCACTAATACAACTGTACTGATGAACCTCAATACCATACTGTCACAAACAGACAAGGCAACTAGACAAAAAAAAAAAAAATATCAACAAATATTAGTACTTGACCAAACTTTTAAACAAATGGATGCAGTACATGTCTACAGTGTTCCACCTTACAATATCAGAATATACATTCTCAGCTGCACAAGGGATGCTTTCCAAAACTGACAAGATACTAGCTCACAGAACATGCTTAAGTAAGTGCAAAGAAATTAAAATTATTCCATATGAATTATCAGATGAAATTGAAAATCAATGGCAGAAGGAACTACAAGAACTTCATAAACACATGGAAATTAAATAATACCCACAGAGGAAATTAAAGAAGCAATTTCTACAATGAAATGATAAAGTTCATACAACATGCCAGAATTTATGGGACACAATGAAAGCAGTCTTCTGAGGGAAATTTATAGCTACAAATACTCATATTACAAAAACAGAGCACAAATAAACAACCTAATGCTGATCCTCAAGCTCCTAGAAAAAAAAAAACAAAGCTTGAACAAGAGAAGAAATTATAAAGATTGGAGCAGAAATTAATTCAATGGAGACAAAAAATGATAAAAAGAATCCCAACAGAATTGCTTCTTTAAAGGATTAAATAAAATTGACAAACCCTTAGACAATCTTATCAAAAAAGACTCAACTCCATGCAATTAGGAATGAAAAGGGTGAAATCATAACAGACCCTGCAGAAATTCAGAAAATCATAAATACCTTCTAGATTTAATAACCAAATTCAGTACCACAACTAAATACAAAGTTAACACTTAAAAATCAATAGTCTTCTTGCATATGAATAACAAACTCACTGAGAAAGGATTAGGGAAACAACACCTTTCACAGTAGCATCCAAAAAAAAAAGGAAAGAAAATGAAATACCCATCTAACAAAGGAAATGAAAGATGTCTACATTGAAAACTACAGAACTTGAAAAAGAGATACTGAAGAGCATATCGAAAACAGAATGACATCCCTTGTTCTTGGTTAGGAAGAACCAATACAGTAAAAATGGCCACACTCCCAAAACTGTTACACACATTTAATGCAATCCCGATTATTTCACAGGATTAAACAAAACAATCATGACATTTATTTGGAACCAGAAGAGACCTAGAATAGCAACAGTAGTTCTAGGTAACAAAGCCAAGACAGGGGCATCACAATATCTGACTTGAATTATAAAAACATAGTACTGGAAAAAAAAAAAAGACAAGATCAGTGGAGCAGGTTAGAAGATGTAGAGAAAACTCAGGACACATTCAGTCACCTAATATTTGACAAAGGAGCCAAACACCTTCACTGGAAGAAAGATAGCCTCTTTAATAATAGGTGCTGGAAAAACTGGTTTCAACTTGCAAAAAATTAAAACCCAACCCATATATTTCACTACGGACCAAACTAAAATCAAAATGGATAAAAGACTAAATATTAAAACAGAAACACTAAATCTGCTGGAAGATAGACTAGAAAGGGTAACTCTTGATGACAACGGTATGAGGAAAACCCCACTGCCTAGGAATCATCACAGGGAATCAACACCTGGGATCTCATCTTACTAAAAAGCTTTTGTACAGCAAGAGAAACCACCAACAATGTGAAAAGATAATCCACAAGGTAGGGGAAAAATTTTCCAGCCATTTCTCAAAGAACTAATATATGAAGAACTCAAAAAAATTAGATTGCTCCGATTGGAAAATCCAACACAAAACTGCGCATCTGAAATGAATATACTTTTCAGTTGAAGAAGTAGAAATGGCAAATAAATAGATGAAAGAATCTTCAACATCACTGGTCATTCAAGAGATGCAAACTATAACAACACTGAGATTCCATCTCACCCCAGAAAGAATGGTTATTACCAAGAAATCAACCAGTAACATATGCTGGTGGAGATGTGCGGAAAAAGGAACCTTCTCCACTCTTGAGGTCAGCGTAGACTGGGCAACCACTGGGGAAAATAATATGGAGATTCCTCAAAAAAATAAAACTAGAGATTCCACTTGACTCAGCTATTCCTCTTCTTGGTAGCTTCTTAAATGAATTAAAAGCTTCATACCATAAGGACACATGCACACCCATGTTTAAAGCAGCACAGGGTGTAATAGCAAAATCTTGGAAGCAGCCAAAATGCCTACCGACTGATGGATGAAAAAGAAGATGTGGTTTTCTTAACACAATGGAGTAATACTCGGCTATAAGTAAAGATAAATGGGCAGGGGAACCAGGAAAGGGTTTAAGGAAAGGAAAGAAGGGAAAGTAAAACTAAAAGTAAAAATATGAGAAAAGGGGGCAGAGGATTTAGCTCAACGGTTCCAGCGCCTGCCTTGCAAGTGCAAGGTCTCGAGTTTGATCCCTGGTAGCCACATACAACAATACCAGGGTATGGTGATTCACATCCATCAGTAATCAGTACCACACACCACAGTGCCAGGCGTGGTGGCTCACGCCTGTAATCCCAGCACTTGGGAGGCAGAGGCAGGAGGATTGCTGTGATGTGAGTTGGAGGCTGAGCTGAGGGCCAGCCTGAACTACAAAGTGAGACCCTGTCTCAAAGAAAGAAAAGAAAAGAAAAAAAAAAAGATATATCATGTATAAGAATAAACTCTTTATGATTCTGGTTGAAACTTTTATTTTTTGAGAGTTCAATATGGCCTTGACCTCACTAAGCAGCCCAAACTGCCTTGAACTCAAGTGATTTTCCTGCCTCAGCCTCAAATGCGGCGATTATAGGTGTGCATTACCATGCCCAGTTTTCCCTATGGTAAATGTGCTCGTTATGTGTATCTAACATGTACCAATAAACTTAGGTAATTAAAAAGATAAAAATAAACTTAAATTCCTGGGTTTATAAGAGGTTCATGTAAAAAATGTTAAGATACATACAAGGTATTTTAGACATCCTTCAAATTAAAAAATCTACCTGTTTCTCCAAGTAGTTCTACAGTATAATATTTCCTTAGATAAAAAAGAAAAAATAAATAAAAAACCACTGGTCCTAGTACTCTAAGGCAGCCTTATTTGTTCAAATGTTAGAGAGTTCTAGTTAGTCTGCCACAAATTATTTGCTGCTAATTTCAGGATATAATGTGTTACAGGGTATCTTCTCAGCCACCATTATTACAACTGCCATTAAATGGAATGTAATTATGTCCTCCAATGGAGCTTTTTCCACTGACAAAGCTGCTCTTTCTCACAAAAGAATGAAAGCCATTTCAGTCACATTATTCTGCCTTTGAAAAATGTCTATTTTCAACCGTAATATAGGAGCATGGTCAATAGACTTACTGATAAACTTACTACAGATGGCAATGAGATAAACATAACCTACTATCTCCTGCCAAATAACTGGCTTCAGCCAATTTCTCTTTAGCACTTAAAAAAACCCCAAAATGCTTACTTTAATTTCAACTTGCTCTTCCATTTCTTTCGTTTTTATTGTAGTGTATTCCTTTTCAAGCCTAAGAAGAAGAAGAAGAAAGTTAAAGGTATGCTTTCATTGAAAAACATTTACCAATTATAAAAATTTAATATTTAAGTTAATATAAAATACTTTTTAGTTTCCCCCAAGTTATTACTTCAGATATTTAATATAAGAAAATTGAATACTTTCATGGATTGTTATCATAAAAGCCACCTTACAAATCGCAATAATAAAAGCCATTAGAAAGTGAATGTTATACAACACAAGTACAGAACTGAGCTTATAGACCATGGGGAACCCTAAACTTACAAAAGAACCAGCTACTCCTTTCTCTCAAATTAAAAAATGACTGTATGGCTGGACGTGCTCTTTAACACAAAAAATCTTGTTATTAACACTGATTTAAAATATTTCAGTGTGTTTCCTAAAAAAAATTCATAGGATGACTCTTCCTTACAGAAGCTTCAAGTAAAAAATGTAGAAGATGGGCCAGGGATTTAGCTGAGTGGTTCCCGCACCTGCTTTGCAAGCACAAGGGCCAGGGCTCAATCCCCAGTAACCACATTCAACAATGCAGGACATGGTGACTCACACCCATGAGCAATCAGTACCACACACCACAATGCCAGGCCACACACCACAATGCCAGGCGTGGTGGCTCACCCTGTAATCCCAGCACTCGGGAGGCAGAGGCAATCAATCCTATTCAGAGGATTGATGTGAGTTCAAGGCTGAGCTCAGGGCCAGCCTGGACTATAAAGCAAGACCTTGTCTCAAAAAACTAAAAAAAAAAAAAAAAAAAAATGTAGAAATGTGGCAAATATAAAAATCATGAGAATGCCACAAAAAGTCCCACAGGCAAGAAACACTAGCAAGTACTAAGATTAGAGGATCAAAAGTATGAATAGCTTCAGCCTGTATTTTTTAAAATACTTAGAAAGTAGTGAAGAAAAACTGTAAATTTATAATGCAGAATCCCGGCAGGCAGCACTTGAGTTCCCTGATCAAGACTCAAGTCACAGTAATGTGTACTGAATATGCAGCTCCGTGCAGATATCTTCAGAAGCTATTACTTCTAGATATCCCTCAATAATGTACATCCTCAAAGCAAAAATAACAAAAATTCTAAAAATCAAAACCAGATGAAAGGATCTCCTATGAAATAACTGACCAGCTCTGTTCAGAAGCTTCAAGAAAATAGAAATAAGGTCCAAGCCAGGTTGTGGCAGTGCACACCTAGAATCCCTGCACTCAGCAGGCTGAAGCAGGAGTACTGCAAGTTCTGTATATTACAGCAAATTTGCAGCCAGCTTGGAAAGACTAAGGCTTTGTCTCAAAATACTTAAAAGAAAAAAAGAAGTCAGGCTCAGTGGGACACATCAATGCTCTTGGAAGGCAAAGGCAGGAAAATCAATTGAGCTCAGGAGATCAAAACCAGTCAAAGAAGTATAATGAGACTCTACCCTAGAAAACACCGGTGGACTGCCCAAAGGAGAGTAAATACGACAAATGTATGTACTATTTTTCCAACACTTTTGTAAGTCAGCTTAAAAATTTTTATATGTTACAAATTAAACCCATTCAATTATTTTTTATCTTGCTCACAACCAAACTCACTGCAAGAATCAACCAGACCAATCTTCAAATAATTTAAAGCTATTTTCAAAGATCAAGTTCTTCCTTAAAGGATAAAACCCTATTACCATATGCATCACCACAGTTAGCTCACAGTAACTTCTTAGTGTATATTGCTACATTTGTCCCGAGGCTTAGAAATTCACCTAAGGTTACACTGCTACTCTGCAAAGACTCTTACTAAGAAATGGTACCAAAAGAATTGATAGAAGAATCCAAATACTGCAAAATATTCTGAACAATGGTTGCACTGCTGAAACATGCATACAGTCTTTTGAAAATGATCATGCTGAAGTAGTTACTGTTAAATATTATATGAAGAAGTCATCATTGCAACTCACCCACCTAGAATAAAGTATCAGGAGTCAGCATGTAACCCTTGCTTCTCAATTCAGGAAACCAGACCTGTTCAATTCAACCCCCTAGCAATGCTCTGAATGCTATTACTACTTCATCTTCACTGACAGTGTTTTTAACACCTAGTTCTCCAATAGTTTTAGATTTGTAAGACGATTGTCAAGACAGTATAGTTTCCATGCACCTCATTCTAGTTTCCTTTATTACAACATGTTATTATAGATGATTATCCTGTTACAATATGACCTAAAATTCACATACAGATTTCCTTAGTCAAAAATTGCCTAATGTCTTTCTTCTCTTCCAAGATACCATATAACAGTCACTTGTCTCCTAAGTACCCTCTTGGTGAGTGAGTTTCTCCAACTCTTTTTGGTTTTTGATGACAAAAGACAGTGCTGAGTACTGGTCAAGTATTACGTCCCTCAAATATGATGTATCTGTTTTTCTTATGACTATACAGGCATGATCTATAAAGGCTGAGTGCTTTTGTAATCACACATTAAGGGTGTAAACTCTCAGCCTGGGGATTTAGCTCAGTGGTTCTGTGCCTGCCTAGTAAGCATAGGTCCTACATTTAATTCCTGGTACCAGAGCAGATAAAAGGTACAAACTCTCAACAGTGTATCAATAGTGATAATAATTTGGATCATCTGGCTGAGGAAGTGCTTGTCAGTTACTATTTTCACTCATTCATTAATAAGTGTTTTAGGCCTTCATTACAGCTTTGTCTAAATTACTAGAGGAGATTCATAATTATGCAGTTTTATAACTGAATCTTTTCTGAAACCTATTATTAAAGTGGTCCTTCAAAATGCTGATTCATGTCACGCCTGGAGTTACACTACTTCAGCACACAACTCATTAACTTCAGACCAAATTTCAAAGGTTTCCAAAGTTCTCTGTAGAAATGACTTTTTCCTACGTAGCAGGAAGGAAGGAATAAAATGAGGCTAGAATATTTTGTTGACCTAAGAGAAAGAAGGTCTCAAAGAATCAGAGACACATGTCAAAAGGGCACATAGCAGCCAGAGTGAAGAGGTTCCCACTGTATAAATCAGAGACAATTTGATAGTCACAGGTCATAACTCCCTGATAAGAATTTATGAATTCACATAGCCATGAATGACTGGAGGGAGGCAAAAGCTCTTCCTTATAGTAGAATACCAAGTCAAGAATAAAGAAATAATGTAGTGAAAAAAAAATCATAAATGGATGCAAAACTGGTGAGGAAAATCTGATAAAGAGGATCTATAATCTCAAGGTACCTTGTTACACATTACTTATTAATTAGAAAAGGGAAAATAAATTTACAGTAGTGAGACTTGGAAGTGGTCAAACCAACAGCACTGATTTTTAGAGAAACCACAACCACACATCTACTGTATGGTAAAGAGACAAAATCGCTAGTATACATCCCAAAAATATACAGCCAAAATTTCATCGTGATAACACCTCAGAGAACTCCACCTTCAGAATTTGCTGCAAAATAATGGGCCTATACACTCTTTGCATCAATGTCAACTGAGTGTGAGGCATTTATCTGTAATCTCAGCATCCACATAAGTTTAACTTAGCACAGGCAATGCAGTCATTTCGTGAGACCATTTCAATGTTTATTAAACAAGTAAGTGGGTGGGAAAGAAACACGGGTCAAGGTACACAAAGTGATAACTACATGAAATACATTATCCTGGATTATGAATATGGAGTGAATGGTAAGAAGTGGGGCAAATGGTAATAAAAGGTACTGTCCGGACAAATGATAAACCTCAAACGTGTGCTGTGTATAGGATTGTAGTTATAATTTCCTTATTTTGATTAGCTACTATATTTATGTTTGTAGGAAGTACCCACTTGAGCATGTAAGGAGTTAGGCATAATGTCTCAATCTACTTTCAAATGAACCCCCAAAATGTGCCTGGCTTTTCCTCATACAAACACAAACATGCATACATGTTATTATCTACATACATGAGAAAGGAAGTATAAAAAACACTGAAACAAACTACAAGCAAGTAAGAATCTAGATAGAGTACGCGGAAGTTCTTTGTACTGCACCTCTGATTTCCTTGTCTACCACAGTCTCATTCACTTACGCTGTCCCAGAGACACTAGCTTTGGTGCCATCCCTGGCCATATCATTCACATCCTCTCAGGCTGTCCACTTACCTCTCACTGGGGAAAACCCTTCCAGTCACCCTACCTCTCTCGCCTTCTTAGGGATCCTTTCCAGTAGTCAATGACCAGCCCGGGTGCCTATATCTGAAGCCCTATCTAAAAGAGCTGCCCATCATTCTATGCGTTTCATTCTGCTTCGTTTCCTTATGGTACTTTCACTGACTGGCATGACCCCTGTGTTTGTTTTGTATCAGTGTTCTGTAAGTTCCACATCAGTGGAGAGTTTCTGCTGTAGTCACCACATAACCTTAGCAATCAGAGACAATCAGTCTTTAAAATTACAGACAATCACAGTCTTTAAAATTATACTCAGGTGGAGCCACAGTGACTGAGGAAGAACGACTACCATGAGGTCATGGTCACCACGGGCTACACACTGGGTTGAGGGTAGCCTGGAGTGCATAGCAAGACTCTGTCTCACAAAAAGAAACAAAAAGCTGCACAAGGTAAAACCTCCAGAAGACAACCTGAAACCTACTCCAGCCTCCTACTTGCCATTCTCCTATTCCATCATGTTATGGTCTTCATATTTTTTTACTCCTATATTTATTTAAAAAAATTTCCTCATATTCACTTTGAAAAATTATAAAATTATTCTTTACTTGAACTCCATAGTTGCACATGATGCAATTCATGTATGCTTTAAATTTTTCCACTGAGTTTATATGCCATTTATATTCTATGACCTAACAGGCCAATGAGTAAAATTAATTTTCTGTTTTTAAAAGTCTGCCTTCATTTTGCAACTCACATCAACACGTGTTACAGTGGTGACCGTGTTGCCTCAGGATCACCATGTTCCTTTGAATTCTAACTATGAGAAAGACACGACAGCCTTCCCAACTATCTGTCAGCCGAATGCAACAAGGGACTGCTCCATTCAGTCCTTCTCGCCTTCCTCTACCAGGAGATGCTTCCACAGGATCAAGACTTTCTAAAACTGCCTCTCTGTCTGGTTCCCTAGAGAATTTCTACAATTTTTACATTCATATAATATGATTTGGAATGGATGGCAGGTTTGCTTTTCCTTCCATAAGGTGGAAAAGTGAAGCCCATGAGAGGGTAGGTAGAAAAGAGAACTACGACAATTCTGCCATAGACACATAATCAGGCAATAAAGGTTAGGAAAGAATTACCATGTTTTCAACAACTTCCTGACCACAGAAGACTGTTTATGTACCAGACTGAAGGTAAATGCCGTAGGCATCTCTTACCTGCTATAATAATAACCTATTAGACTGGCATCTACCAGTTTCTAACTGTAATAAACTATTCATCTATCTGTCTTGCAACCCACAGCAGTTTGAACCTTTGTCACTGAGAGGTACAGACCTTTCTCACATAGTCCAAGAGGGATATTTAACAGAAATGGATGAGACTTATTTTTTAATACTGACAAAGGATTACTTTCTGGAATATACACAAATAACTACTACGCCCTACGAAGTAGTCAGTATAATAAGAAGACACTCTAAGAGAAAAGAAAGGAAAAAAACAGAAGAAAATCATGAGGTCCATAAAAGGTATAATAAATAAATAAATAAATGTCACAGAAAAATTATTTCACAAATATTCAGATTTTAATAGCAAGCAAACAAATCCAGAATGTCTCAAATGTCCATTAAGAAAACTAATACACTATCAAAGTTAATCAAATATACAGCAATGAAAGTTTATGAACTACTCCAAACACACAAAAAACAGCAAATTACATCACCATAATAAATTGAATTTACTGGTACATTTTAGGAATACATTATGATCACATTTATCATTGAGAATTTGTACCTGTACATGAGATATCTTGATTCATATTTTTCCCCTGTTCTCCCTTCAAAACTCCAGCCCCCATATATAAGCTGTTTCCATTTTTTCCTTTTAACTATAAAACTTTTTCTCTTCTTTGTTTTCCCAAATGTAGGTTACAAATCACTATATACAAAAATAATATACTATCTTCATAGTGTTCAAATGGTATGCTTGACAAAAGGCATTGTGGCCAGTGTGGCTGGAACAGAGCAAATGTAAGAATTATCACAGACATAAGACTGTTTCTAAAAAGCAAAAGAAAGAGTGATGAATCCAAAAGTTAGGAAACTAGTTACCTTTTGCAGAGAACACATTAGCTAAGTAATGAGCTCATAAGCAGATATGCTTTTATGTTTCGTACCACACATAACCTATTTCTTCAGTACATAAAAAGTTTTTTAAAAGGAGGAAATGATCATATATAAACCAAAGCTGACATATCAGGTAAGATTAGGAAAAAACCATCTATCGGATTTCCACTTCTTAACTGTTCAACTGTTCCCCCACCCTAAACCAAGTTCTCATTACTCTCCTATCTGGATTATTTCAATACTTACTAACTTTTCTCCTTCAATCAACCCTGACCCTACTACCTTCTGCACTACCTAGGGCTACAAGATTTCCTGTTTCCTGTATGCCCTACCTCCTTCCCCCTGGCTTGCTCTGTTCCAGCCACACTGGCCCCAACACCTTTTGTCAAACATGCCAAGTACACTTCTGCCTCGAGGCCTTTGTACTGCTTGCTTTCTATATCTTGGAATTTTGAGGGGTTTCCTCGTTTTTTGTTCTGTTTTGTCAGTAATGGAAAACTGAACCAAGATCTTCCAAAATCACTAAGTTGCCCAAGCTAGGCTGAAACTCACAATCCTCTTGCCTCAGCCCTCCAGAGTGCTGTAATTACAGGTACACAACAGCTACCACACCCAACTGTAGACTGTCTTCCTTCACTATTATCACCTATCACTATGATATAATTTTGTTTCATTTCTGCCTCACCACATAGAATCTAAGCCTCATAAAAAATTATAAATCTACTATTTCATATTTAGCATTAGGAACAATGCCAGCACGTACTGAGTACCTCCCCCCAAAAAATTTTTTTTGTGGTACCAGGGATCAAACTCAGGACCTTGTGCTTGCAAGGCATGCAGCAGTGCCACTGAGCTAAATTCCCAGTCTAAGAAATATGTCTTTCCAGGCATGGTGGTGCACGCCTGCAGCCCCAGGCTAAGGCATAAGGATCCTCCAAGAGCTCAAGGCCAGCCTCAACTACATGGCAAGACCTTGTCACAAAACCAATAGATTTTTTTTTCTAGAATAAATAAATAAAAAGAAAGACTGGAAAAGGAGTTCTAGTAAAAAAGTAAGAATAAATATCAAGTTACAAAGTATTAGGCAATAGTTAAGTATTGGGGTGCATGTGTCCTAATGGTAGAGCTCATTCAAGTGGGACACCCAGGGGATGGAGAGAGAGGGAGAAAGGAAGTGAAACAAAGGAGAGATGGAGGGAGGAAGGGAGGAAATGACTGAGACACTGCTCTACACTCACGGGAGTGAGTTGTTGTTACATTCTGCAGGGGTTGTTGGTGTTGCTTGTTTTTTCAGGACTAGAAACTGAGCCCAGAGCCTTCATTCTGCACTCTCTCTCCAGCCTTTTTTATTCTTAGACAAGGACTCACTATTGCCCAAGCGGGACCTGAACTTACGTTTTGCCACAGCTTTCTAGAGTGCTGGGACTATAGGCATACACCACGTGCACAGCAGAAAATGTTTGATATTAATCTAATTAAGCCTTTATATTTTTCTTTCTTTTTACAATACTCATTAGAAATAAAGGTCTTATGGAAATAATTACTACATAAATCCTTAATACTACATAATTACTACATAAATCCTTAATTTTAGATAGTCTTTATACAACTGGCTTACTCTCGTCAACAAATCAATATATTAAAAAGATCTCGAGCCAGACACAGTAAAATCCACCTACAGTTCCAAGTAGTTTGTTTTGTATTTTTGAGACAGGGTCTCGCTTTGTAGTTCAGGCTGGCCCTGAGCTCAGCCTCCAACTCACATCACAGCAATTCTCCTGCCTCTGCCTCTCAAGTGCTGGGATTACAGGCTTGAGCCACCACGCCCGGCACTGTGGTATGTGGTACTGGTTGCTGCTGGGGTGAGTCTCCACACCCAGTATTGTTATGTGGTTACCGGGGATCGAACCCGGGTCCTTGCGCTTACAAGACAGGTGCCGGAACCACTGAGCTATATCCCCGGCCCAGTTCCAAGTACTTTGAAGGCTGAGGCAGGAGGATGGTTTGAGCCCCAGTGTTTAAGGGCAAGATATCGGCAGCACAAAGGAATTTCATTTTTTAAAACAAAATAAACTG
>PVIR01006142.1:53332-67924 GCA_004026965.1 Petromus typicus
TCAGTGGTTCCGGCGCCTGTCTTGCAAGCGCAAGGACCCGGGTTCGATTCCCCGGTAACCACATAACAATACTGGGTGTGGAGACCCACACCCAGCAGCAACTAGTACCACATACCACAGTGCCGGGCGTGGTGGCTCACGCCTGTAATCCCAGCACTCGGGAGGCAGAGGCAGGAGGATTGTGATGTGAGTTGGAGGCGGAGCTCAGGGCCAGCCTGAACCACAAAGCGAGACCCTGTCTCAAAAAACCTAAAAAAAAAATAAAAAAATTAAAAAAAAATAAACTGGTTCAAGTGAACAATGCTGATCTATAATAACAGAAATCTAAGTCTGAGAGTATAGCTCAGAGATAGAACTCGTGCCTAGTATGCTCAAGGCACTGGATTCAATCCCCAGCACTATTTCAAAAAAGGAAGAAAGGACTAAGAGAGGAAGGAATAGTGGGAGAGGGGGGAAAAGGAATCTAAGAGACAGAACAACTGAATGCAATGTAGTCAACAGCAAAAATATTTCTAGCACAACTAGGGAAAACTGGGCTTTACCAGGTATTAGACAAAGTGGTATGACTGAATTATTGTCAAGTAGTAAAAGCCAAATGATAAAAAGCAAATGCCTTTACTTTGTTGCAATGAACACAAATATTAGGGAACATACCATCATAATTTCTGTAATTTACTCTGAAATATCCAAGAGAGAAAACAAAGTAAATATGACATAATACTAATAACTGTTAAGTCTAGATGATATAGATATTTATATTCTATTTTTCTGGATGGCATCACTTGGCTGTAATCCCAATACTTAAGAAGCTAAGGTAGGAAGATCATCACAAGTTCAAGGTCAGTCTAGGTTACATAATCAGTTCCAGGCCAGCCTGGAATACATAGTAAGACCTTGTTTATACATATAAGTAATTGTATTTTTCTGAATGTGTAAAACTTCCCAACTGACCAAAAAAAAGACAAGTAATATATGATCTGAAGCTAAGGAGTATAAACTGTTCTTTCTTCACTGTCAAGTTTTATGAGAACAGAATGCTATATAAGGAAGGTTTTATTTTGTTACTTCTAAGGCAGAACTCCAAATGACTTTCTTAAATAAAATTATAGCATGGGTCAGGGATTTAGCTCAGTTGTTCCGGTATCTGATAACTGGTTCTCTTTTCAGATTTATCACCTGTATAATCCATTTTTTAAAATTTCATTTATCTTGCTTACTTATAAAACTGGCAAACCTAAGGTCCAGAGTTCAATCTCCATAGCCACATACCACAGTGTTGGGTGTGGTGGCTCACGCCTGTAATCCCAGCACTCAGGAGGCAGAGGCAGGAGGATTGCTGTGAGTTTAA
Source organism: Petromus typicus (assembly GCA_004026965.1). Lineage (NCBI taxonomy): Eukaryota > Metazoa > Chordata > Mammalia > Rodentia > Petromuridae > Petromus > Petromus typicus. The sequence continues at coordinate 54,681 of PVIR01006142.1, forward strand.
GGCTGGCCTAGGCTACATAGTGAGTTCCAGATCAGCCTGAACTACAAAGCACGACTCTCTCTCAAACAAAACAAAACAAAACAACAGCAAAAGAGGTAGAAAAATTTTAAAAAAGAAATAATTAATGGAGCAAGGACCAGGAACAAATAGGAATGAATAACAACCTGTATTCTAAATTAGCATTATAAAGGAACAAAATATTGTATTCTGAAAAGGGAAGAAAGAAATATGACCAAGCCTGTTGGGTAGATGAAAGATTTGAATGTGATGGTTGATAAATTATCAATAAGGTAACTCACTGAGATTCAAATACGGCAAAAAGAGACTGAGAACTTGGGAAGAATGGTATGGTTTGTAAGAGCCACTCCAGGACATAAGAAAGTAAACTGAAGCCATCTAAAATGCATGGGGAAGCACTGAAAACAGAGCTGACTATCAGCAACCTCACCACCTATACAGCAAGCAACACCTGGCTTTATGAACACGGAATATACAAGCACAAAAGAAACACTTATTTAGACCAGAGGTTAGTGGATATTAGAAGCAACTGATAAAGCACAACAAAAATAGTATAAATAACCGAGTAAAAGAACTACAGATTGGAAGTTTTATAAGTAAACAAGATAAATGAAATTTTAAAAAATGAATAATACAGGTGATAAATCTAAAAAGAGAAGCAGTTACCAGGAAGGCTAAGGAACCCTCTTTCTCAAGTTTCCCTCCCTCTCCCTACTCCCTCCCCTCCTCCTCCCTGCGCTCCCCTTCCTTGTTCCTCACCGGTGTTCTTTCTCTCTCTTCTCCTTCACTCTCTTCCTCCGTCCCACCCTCCCTCCTTCTTCTCTCCAGCCAAAATAACAATAATAGCACAAGAGCACACTCATACATATACAAATACAAGGCTCCTAGCTCTAGTCAATATGGAAAGCAAGAGTCAAGTGTTTAAAGGAAGCAAACAGTGCACTTTGCACCACTATGAAAGTAGTGCGGCACTGACTTTGTTATACTAAAACCAGTAATACCACAAAAAAGTTCTATAATCTTAAAAAGGAAAAATGAACACTTTGTCACTTCCACTCAACTTCCTACATACTTCAACAAATCCCCTTAACTACAAAAGGAAATGTAAAATACTTACTTTTTCATTTTTTTTGAGTTATATTTAACTTGGTAAGCAGCTAGGATTAATTTGTCTGGACCACCGTCAAACTGATGTGGAATGACCTTCTGAAAGTGCTGCGATACAATCAAAGAAAAACAAAGTGCCACTTACTATTAACTGATTAACAGTGAAAACTAAAAGCATAACAAATCAAGAACTGACTTACCTGTAACATCCCTTCCATATCAAGTTGCATTAATTCTGCCTGATTCATTTGAAGAAGAGCTAATCCTACTCGAAACACAACTTCTAAACCCTGGAGAAAAAAATTAAATGAAGCCAATTCATTTCACTCTTCTATCATCAAAAATAAATCATTCAAAATAATACTAAAGTACACATTTAGGAATCTAAAGTAGGTTCTGTGACAGTCAGATAATAAACATTTTAAGGTTGGTGGCCCATCTGGTCTCTCACTATTCAACTCTGCCATCATAACTCAAAAGCAGACAGACAGCACACAGATGAACTGGCAGGGCTGGGTTCCATGAAAACTATTTACAAAAGAGGTGGTAGGACAGATCTGCCATGAAAACCATAGCAGATCAGTAAGTCAAACGCAATTTTTCAAATCCATTCCACAAGTAATTCAGATATATTATATCCCAAGACACCCTTACCAACAATTAATACTAGGTTCAGAGAAGATAAGACAAAGGATCAATGACAAGTAAGAATACAACCTACAACGTGTTCTCAGACTAGAAAAAATTTCATTACTATTTATTGGAAACAGACGCATTGCAACACTATCAACTATAAGGCAAATTTTACCTCTTATAACTCTCACTGTATCAGGGAAGAGTTGACACAGAGGTCTGATTAAGAAGGCCAGCTCTAGACTTTTCGCTGCCTAGGTTTGACTCTTGCTTAGTATAATCACATATGTGTGCATCCTCAGACAAGCTCCTTAACCTTTCTGTAATTCTCGGGTTTCTCATCTACAGAATAAATATGGATAATGACAGCATCTTCCTCATAGGTCTCTAATAAGGTTTTGATAAAATTTTCCATGTAAGAAGTTTAGCAGGTACCCATGGACTCCTTATTCCTCCCTTTATTGCCCTGCTGTACTTAGTCAAATGACCCCTTTACTCAGTTCTTGTTTCAACCCTGCTCACTGGCTTACCTCAGACATAAAGATATCAAATATTCTTGTTGCAATTGGTAGAGGAAATGTTGTAAGAAAGACAGTCAAAAACCAGGACGATGCATACATTGAGGTATGAAAACTCTGAGACTGAAAATGTACAAAGAGCTCAGGAAGATGCTCCTGGAGAGAGAAAAAAATTAGTTAAGGTCAGACATGGTGAAACACATCTATAATCTTAAAAAAATTTTTAATGAATTATAACAAGGCCAGGGATTTAGCTCAGTGGTTCTGCTGCCTGCCTTGCAAGTGCAAGGGCCCAGGTTTGATCTCAGTAACCATATACAACAATGCCAGGCGTGGTGACTCATGCCCACCAGCAATCTGTACCACATACCACAGTTCCAGGTGTGGTGGCTCACGCCTGTAATCCTAGCACTGGGAGGCAGAGGCAGGAGGATTGCTGTGAGTTCAAGGCTGGCCTGGACTACATAGTGAGCTAAGGGCCAGCCTGAACTACAAAAGAAGATGCTATCTCAAAAAATAAATAAATAAATAATTATAACATAGTAAAATTTAATGTTTCAAATCAAATTTATAACAAACACAAGACCAAGGATAGCCGGGCATAGTGCCACATGCCTATAATGACAGCTCTTCAGGAAATTGAGGTGGGAAGATTACTAGTTCAAGGCCTCATGGGCAACACAATAAAAGCCTATCTCAAAAGAAAAGAACAGAACAGAACAAGCATAACACCAATAGACTCCGACAGGGCCAGAGATTTAGCTCAATGGTTCTGGCGTCTGCCTGGCAAGCCCACAGTCCTGAGTTTGATCCCCGGTAACCACATACCACAATGTGGGGCATAGTGATCCACACCTGTAAACCCATTACTGATAAACACATACCACAATGCCAGCACTTGGAAGGCAGAAGCGGGATTGCTGAGTTTGAGGCTGGCCTGGACTACACAGCAAGTTCAGGGCCAGCCTAAACTACAAAAGCGAGTCCCTGTCTCAAAGAAAAAGAAAGAAAGAAACTGACATATTCAGGATAGTGGCTATTATCTGGTAAGAAAAGGTAAGCATGTAGACTTGAAATTCTGAGTACAGTATAACTATACTATCTGACTAATAAGAAAAACTGACTTATAGCCATATTATATTTAAACCAAGTAACCATCCAACTATAAACATCATTGAATGGCCATGAGAAGCAATGTTTATATTTAATCTTGTTGGTGGGCAGGCAGTTGTCTGATGTTCTCTACCCTTTTCTATAAACTATACTTTATTTCTTTCTTTTTAGAGAAAAAGACTTGCTATGCAGTTTGGGCTGACCTTGAACTCACTATGTAGCTAGGCTGGACTCAAACTTGCAGAATCCTCTTGCCTCAGCCTCCTCAGTGCTGGAATTACAGGCAGGTGCCACCATGTCCAGCTATGTAAATGATATTTCCAAAAATATCTAAAGAAAAGAAATATTGTGCTGAAATACTTTCAGACACTATGTACCACTAATCATCTGCTCTTACCTTCCTACAGAATAGGAAAAATATGCAAAATACAGGTATTTGGTAATTCAAAGCAGAAGCAATATATCAACAATAAATATACCAAGAATGTTTATGGTTGATTAAAAAGCCATTTCAGAATAATATAAAATTTTTTTTTAAGTTTTTTTTTTTTTGGTTTTTTGAGACAGGGTCTCACTTTGTGGTTCAGGCTGGCCCTCAGCTCAGCCTCCAACTCACATCACAGCAATCCTCCTGCCTCTGCCTCCCAAGTGCTGGGATTACAGGCGTGAGCCACCACGCCCGGCACTGTGGTATGTGGTACTGGTTGCTGCTGGGCGTGAGTCTCCATACCCAGTATTGTATGTGGTTACCAGGGATCGAACCCGGGTCCTTGCACTTTCAAGGCAGGCGCTGGAACCACTGAGCTATATGCCCAGCCCAATACTAATGTTTTGTTAAAAATGTGAAGATATTTTACATATAGCACCCTTCCCACCACACAAACAGAAGAATTAGGGAGGTGTAGAGTTGTAGGGAGGGCAGGAGAATGGGAAAAAAAGAGAGTCAAGATGTGTCATGTAGAACAAATTTTCAATGTTGAATATGATAATGTATATTTAAAATGTACCAATAAGGGCCAAGGATATAGCTCAGTGGTTCCGGCACCTGTCTTGCAAGCACAAGGGCCCGGGTTTGATCCCCGGTAACTACATAACAATAATGGGCGTGGAGACTCACTCCAGCAGCAACCAGTACCACGTAGCACAGTGCCAGGCGTGGTGACTCACTCCTGTAATCCCAGCACTCGGGAGACAGAGGCAGGAGAATTGCTGTGATGTGAGTTGGAGGCTGAGCTCAGGGCCAGCCTGAACCACAAAGCGAGACCTTGTCTCAAAAAAAAAAACCTTAAAAAATAAATAAAATAAAATAAAATAAAATGTACCAATAAACTCTATTAAAAAAATTTTCTTAAACAGCGATTAAAAAAAAAAAAAGGATAAAGGATTGCATAATTCCTGTAGGTAAGGTCACCAGGGAAAAGAGACTCAAATAAGAATATTTGTACCTTTGTATTATAGGAAATGTGTTAAAACTCTGCATATTGTATAAAAATAAAATGCAAAGAGGTAACAAATTTCAAAGCTATATTCATTTGATTTTGATTCTACTTCTCCATCCTCATGTGGTCAACAGATGTTTGATTCTTAAACTATCAACATAAAATGATAAAATATGGAGAAAAAATACTACAGTCTAGCAAAAAATAGACTAAAAAGGAAAGCAAAGGAGAAGACTGAATGAGACATTACAGCCACGAAGTAAATGAACTGATTGACACCAGCGTCATAATGTCATAAACCCCCTGTTCAGGGTTCAGACTAGATTAATAGACATAATAAGGTATAACAAGCTAAAAGGACACTTATGTATGCAGGTAATAAGTTATGGTACCTTGGGTAAAATGCTTAAGGTTTGACTCAAAAAACTGTATTCAACTTCTAGATACATTTTACCTACAGATAGGACCTCTTCTGGATGTAGCCCATCACCTGTTAGCTGCCCAACAATGATCATGCTATTAGAGCACTGATCTTTCTCAACTGCTTTAATGTTTTTAACATTAAATTTGCTAAGGGCCAGGGATTTAGCTCAGTGATTCTGGCACCTGCCTCACAAGTGCAAGGTCATGAGTTTGATAAATAATACAAAAAAAAAAATTGCTAAGATGACACACACATTAAGATGACAAAAATATAAAAGGGCACTTTTACCTGTATCATGCATTCAAACTGGTACATACAAAGGCCTAATTCTGCCATGCTTGGCTTAAAAAGTTCACGAAGTCTATAATCTTGCATTAATTTAACAAATACACAGAATGCTTCTTCTTCTGGCATCTGCGTTAAGAGAAAAAAGTAACGCCAGTTACTATTCTGTGATATACAAATAAACTGAGGTAGATTTAAACCAAGTACCTATCTAACTATAAACACTACTTCGAAGGAGCACACAGTACAAAGTCAAGAGCAACTGACCCAGTGAGGAGGCTCAAGTTCCAATTCTGAGAAGGAAAAGTCAAGCAGTTCTTAGACACTCAGAGACTAACTTCTTCAACTTGCACGATTCATCATTTCAGCCAACAAATACTGATTTGAAGCCAGATATTTTTCTTCTTCTAACACAAAAATGCCATTATCTCTATTTTTCAAGGAGTTTGCAATTTATAGAAGGAGAAACAGACAATACGCAGAATAAACCAAGTAATATACTTACGTTAGAGGGCAATGAATGCAATGGAAACATGTGTAGCATAAGAGGCAGTGCTAGGGAGCCCTGGCCTATTTTTGTAGATCAGAGAAGTTCCCTTTATAAGGTTACATTTGAGCAAAATTCTAAAGTGAGCAAGTATCTGACAAAATAACAGTCCGAGAAGCCAGAAGAATATAAGGCCCTAAAATGGAATCATGCTGGCATGCTTAAGGAACAGAAAATAGGAGACTACCAAACTAGAAGTCAAAGTACTCCCCTGAAGAAAATAAAATCTATGCAAGAACTCCTCAGTAGATGCCAAACAAAAGAATGAAAAATAAATCAGATTAAATTTATATTGCTTAACAAAAAGTAGTAATCATGTTGTAAGTAGAGGTTGGATTATGGAGAAGTAACAGGCAACTAAAATACATAGGCTTTAAAGGCCACTATATGGATTCTGATTTTCACCTTAAGATGAAAAGCCTTAAGGATTCTGAGAGGGGACGTGTGATAACAGTACCTGTTAAAAGAACTTACAAAGTTAAGTTTGTGGATTATCTTTAGTTGGGATTTAAAAATACCAATCACAACACCCCAAAATATGTAGGCATTCTTACTGAAATTATTGCAAGTTACAATATGTTATTCCTGCCCTCCACACTGTTATGGGCAGAAGCCAACAGATACACTTCCTTCCTTCTAACCAAGACAGCCATAATTCTGCCTTGAAGACCATCCCTATAAGTCACATGAATCCCTCCAGCCCCAGTGCTTTGTGTCGGCTCCTAGCCCAAGACCCCCAACCTCCCAACCTTACGAGGGACAAATTACTGAACCTCCTTCTTACCAGACCTACTACCTCTTTACTCTGCCTAGCCTGCTAGGTTCACTTTGTAGCTTACTCTATTACATTTATTCACTTACTGAAATCTGTAGTTACTTTCCTCCATGCCCTCTCCCTTCTCTTCCCTCTCCATTACAATTCTAACTGGTAAAACTCCATACTTAGGTAAATTCAACTCTACATCTACATTAAAGCAGTACAAAGTGGCAAGGGGAAAACAAAATCGAAAAAAACTTAGCCATGCCGGCTGGTTTCACTTTGATTGAATTCATTACCAGTAATTTCAGTGGATCATTAATACTGTCTGCTCTACGTTATTTTCCAAATTGAATCAATGTGATTTTAAATTTTCTTCTCAGTTTTCACTTCTATGTTTGTGGGTACATGATACTGGGCACTGAGCCCACATAATAACTTAACCATTCAGCACATCCTTGGGCCATTTCACTTTTTGAGATACAGTCTCAATGAATTACCTAGTCTTGCCTGCAACTTGTAAACCCCTTGCCTCAGTCCTCTTGCCAAGTAGCTAGGATTACAGGCTTGTACCACCATTCCTGGCTCAGTCCTAACTCCTGCTCCGTCTTCTAATATGTCTTTTCCATTCAAGTCTTGTTTTTTGGTTTGTTTGTTTTTTGTCTTCTTTCATTTTTTTTTTAGGTTTTTGGAGACAGGGTCTCGCTTTGTGGTTCAGGCTGCCACTGAGCTCAGCCTCAAACTCACATCACAATCCTCCTGCCTCTGCCTCCCGAGTGCTGGGATGACAGGCGTGAGCCACCACGCCCGGCACTGTGGTATGTGGTACTGGTTGCTGCTGGGTGTGGGTCTCCACACCCAGTATTGTTATGTGGTTACCGGGGAATCGAACCGGGTCCTTGCACTTGCGAGACAGGCGCCGGAACCACTGAGCTAACTCCCCGGCCCTGTCTTCTTTCATTTTTGAGACAGGGTCATTCTATATAATTCAGACTGGCCTTGAACTCACTTTGTGGCCTAGACACTGCCTGGAATTCATGGTGACTCTCCTGCCTCAGCCTCCTAAGAGCTGGGATTATTACAAAACCTTCCATGATGTGATCTCTCACTGCCAATTTCATCTATTTCTACCTTTCTGCTTCCACAGCCCCAATCCAGGCATAGTGGGAATGAATTAATTAATCTCTCTCTTATGACTTTAAAGAATTTATGTACCAAAAAGCTTTATTTCCTCTCCTCTATGAAAGAACATTGATATGAGAAAAGAAAGGGGGTTTTTCAATGATATTTTAAAAATAAGATAGGTGGCTTGACAAAAGGACAAAGTGACATAGATAGATAGATAGATAGAGATGAAGAACAACCATATGCTGTTTTATAGTCGCTCTTTCCTAAAATAAGGTATAATCAGGACAACCAAAACCAGAGAAATCTGATGGACATAATTTGCCCAAAACATAAAGCTGATTTTAAAAATCCATGTTTCTTGTAAAGACCTATGGGGATAAAAATATCTAATTTTATAGAAGGGATATAAACATATACAACACTTTTAATCATTTTTATACAACACATTCTAACTTTGTAAATTTCTTCAGACAGAGTTATGCTGCTGAAGCTGGGGGAAATAATACAGCATGGAGTATAAAAGCATAAACTGTAGAGAGAGGGGAGCTTTTGAATATAATTCCATCACGCTTTCTACCACAGAATCTTGAGCTATTAAGAAGTTCATATGGTGGTGTCTAGCTGTCACTGACAATACCAGCCAAGTCAATAAATCACCAAAATGCCACTGAGGAACATAATGATGGTGCAGATGCTCTCTGAAATAAGTAGCACTCCACGTCTGCCTGCAATATCTTCCAGTTTTAGTGTATGTGCTGCTGAAGCGAGCACTGCCTGCAATATGGTGAAGGAAGGTCTGACAGCTGCTTAAGGTACCTAAGAAAGCCAGGGCAGTTGTTCTCAGATTAACCAAAATAGGGAACAAATATAGTTGCTCAGTAGGGAAGACCCCTACAAGTTACTGTGGAGCTGAAATGAAAATAAAATAGAATTGTGAGAAAAACAGCTAGAATGATAGAATGTTCTGACTTCAATAAAGCAAGACATATATAGTATCAGTATTAAGCCAATGACAAATTACGAGTCACATGTATAACTCAGCATTAACATACGTAGCTCAGGATTATGCTAATCATGACTAGGTCCAAATAAGGTTGGATGTGGTGGCACATGTCTGTAATCCCAACACTCAAGAGGCTGAGGGAGGAGGATCACTGTGAATTTGAGGCCAGCCTAAATTACATAGTGAGACTCTATCTCAAAAAGCAAAAGCAGGGCCGGGGATTTAGCTAAAAGTGGTTCCGGCGCCTGTCTTGCAAGCGCAAGGACCTGGGTTCGATCCCCGGTAACCACATACAATACTGGGTGTGGAGACTCACGCCCAGCAGCAACCAGTACCACATACCACAGTGCCGGGCGTGGTGGCTCACGCCTGTAATCCCAGCACTCGGGAGGCAGAGGCAGGAGGATTGCTGTGATGAGTTTGAGGCTGAGCTCAGGGCCAGCCTGAACCACAAAGCGAGACCCTGTCTCAAAAAAAAAAAAAAAAATAGCAAAAGCAAACAAAAGGGCAATATCCTTTAACAAAAACTACTAGTTCTTATAACACAAAATAAAAATTAAGCACTTATGAACCAGGGCCTCTGAAATCAGATTTACTCTAAAAAGATGTACAGAGGCCAGCATGGCGCAGAAGTGCTAAATCACATGTGCAAGGCCCTGAGTTCAGTCTTCAGCGTGTGTGTGTTTGAGAGAGAGAGAGAGAGAGAGAGAGAGAGTGTGTGTGTGTGTGTGTGTGTGTGTGTGTGTGTGTGTGTGTGTGTGTATTACACTGACGGAGCTTCAAAATTCAGGTAAACTGAATAGTTGAGAAGACAACAGGTTCTGAATCTTATCTTACTTTTATCTTCCTAGTTGTATCATCTTGGGCAAGTCACTTCACTTTCACTGAAAGTCTACAATGTGCCAAACACCAGGCTGCATATTATTTCACATAAGCCCCACAATGAATCTGAATATAGATAGCAGTAAGAGTCAGAAAGAAAGTAAATAATCTAGCCTCTATTTACAGAACCAGTGCAGAATTGAGATGCAAAATCTAGCCTACATGATTCAAATCAAGTTAGTTCCAAAGTTCATTTTCAGGACTAAGATTCTGAGACTATAAAAAGCTAAGCTGCCCATCCTACTCCTCAGTACTGAAAACATCCCAATCAAACCCACTTCCAAGTAAGTCACGGCAAATGTTATAATACCCATAAGGCAGTAAAAGAAGTTAAGTGTCACTACGTTAGATCTTATGTCAAATAAGATTTTATGACAACCAACTCCTGGCTCCATGACCTACAAAATTCCTACATAAATTTCCACAGACATTACACAACATAAATAGGATTTTCATAGTAATGCTTTAATCGTGTCCTCGTTGGCAGGGAAGAAGATTCCTTCCCATTAAATGTTAACAAATAAAATTTAAAGGTAGAGAGGCTTTAGTAGACCATTATGGCACAGGTGTATATATCAGAGGTTGAGAGGCTAGAGGTGTAGCTTTGTGTTACAGTGTGCAATGTGTTGGGCTCAATCTCCAGTATCACACAAAAAAAGAAGAAATTTCATTTGGTGAACACTATTAAGCCATTTCAACATTTTCCTAATCTAAAAAATTACTATTCAAGTTATGCTTGTGGGAAAATACCCAGTATCTACTTATTCTTAATAAAAACAAAAACAATTTTAAAATTCTCCACTCCAACTTTAATAAAGAACTGTGACACTTAATACCTGTATTAACTTACCTGCATAAGCAATAATCCAACTATAAAAGCACTTCCTTGACAGTAACCAACCTCACGATCCACTAAAGAATATGCCTAAAAAGTAAAAAATGGTGTTCAAAATACTTGGACATTATATACCTTTCTTCTCCAAAAACCTAAATTGGTGAGACAAGTAGATTAAAAATCCATTTCGTTTCTTAGAAAAGCTCTTGCTTGCTTACTATAGATGTTATACTATTTTAAAAGCAAATGTTTTATTGCATAAAATTTCCTTTTGACAATTTCCCAACTAGAAAGTGGCAGCTCCTATAAGCAAAGAAAATAAAGGAATTTATAATACAGAAAAGCTGTAAAATTTATATCTGATAAAGATAAAATTAGAGCAATGTTAAGGCAAAACTAAATGATTTAACAAGAAATCAATGTTTCACAGAGGTAACAAGGAAAAATAACTATGAAAAGGAAAAAGGAACACTGAAGGAAAAATCAGCGAGTCCAGTGTTTCAAGCGCTTAACGTTCTCACTAACACGTAGCCACTACAAGCAGAACAACTTGATGGCTGTATGAATGCAGCCACGACAGGAGCCCAGGTGAACTTCACAGAAAAGTGAACTTCATTTTCTTTTTCCTTTATTTTAGGACTTCTCTACGGTATGGGATTAGTAGGTTACTTTATTTCTGTCAGCCAATACTGAGTAATGTAATAAATGTTCTAATAAGTTCTCCAAACTGGACAATAATGTAGTATCCAATTAAAAATAAATTAAGCTAAAAAAAATCAATTTTGTTGTCAAAACAATCGATTACTGTGGTGGGAGTTCACACTTCATCATGGGAAATGTGTAACTTCTGAGAATTAACTTATTTTTTATATGGATAAATAGAACTTACCTTCATTACATTAAATAAAACCTCCTGTCCAAGGCTATCTTTTTCTTTAAAAAAATTGTGTTCAGGATAAGTTCTAGCAATGTCCCTTCTGATCAATTTTTCACAAGGCGAGGTCATTTTCAGGAGTTCTGAATACTGATCCTTAATTGGCATACTTTGTGCACTGCATAGAAGTTGCCAAACTATTGCTCTAAAGTGGTGGGGTATCCCTTTACGAACAAGTTCCTAAAAAGTAAAAATAAAATTTATAAAGAATCATTTATATCTCATACTTTACAAACCAAAGAAGACTTACTGGGGAGAGGTACTGAAATGAAGTGGAAATATTTATCAAATGAATAATTCATAAATCTAGTTTTATAATAACGAGACTTTTTTATTATTATTAAACTAGGAAGCTTTCTAACCAAGTCTATGATTTGGCTCTTTTATATCCAATAGTACAAAGCCATCAGTAAATTCCTGTCATTTCATTAAGAATGTGTCCACTAAGGGTATTAAGGACTTAATTGTCTAAAGAACTGTGAATGATGTGACACCAAATTCATGACATCTTAAAGGGCTGTTGAAGACAAAAAAGTAAAACACTGATAATTCAAGGATATAGGAGGTCACAATTTTATTTCTACATCTGCAAATTAGAGAATAAATTTTAAGATAATTTTTAGCTATATATTTCTACATTTTTAGGACCTCTATAACAACTAATTTCTACAAAACAGAACTTTCACAGGACACAAATAACTAAAAACATTTCTTGTCATATAGCTTGGATATTACTACAATGTTTGTTTTTTCTAATCCTCTCTTAACTTATGCCTGATACGCTCTGTGATAAGAGGAAGAATTTCAAAATAAAGAATAAGAATACCTTAACTTGCTTTTCCTTCTTTTTGCGCACATCTTCCCATTCATTAACAATTCTTCCCCAAAGAATCCAAGAATCTTCTTCGAGGTGGCTGAGATTGCTGGAGGCTGATGAACTTGACACCAGAGAGGAGCCACTGTTTCTTCTTGACCCATTTACAGATCTTAAAGACTTACTATCCGTCTCTATCAATCTAAAACATAATTAAAAATTGCTAAAGATATCATCTGACACTGATACTAAAGGAGTGATGACACCTGGAGCTTCACTACCATAACCTAGCCATTGTTTTAAGATACAGCTTTTAATAATATGCCTTATTTTGGTGATTTTTTTGGTTGACATCAATAAAATAAATTTTCACCTATGTATAACCATTTCAAAAGCTGAAGTAGCAAATTATGTCAAACATTTTAGTGCTATCAACCCCATTATAATTTCATTTTCATTAAAAATTCAAGTTTAGGAGCCAGGACAGTGGCCCTAGACTGCAGTGCAAGCTACTCAGAGGCTGAGACAAAAGGATCCCTTGAACACAGGAGGTGAAGACCAGCCTGGGCAATAAATATAGTAAGATCTCTTTAAAAAAATTTTTTTTCGGGGCCGGGGAGTTAGCTCAGCGGTTCCGGCGCCTGTCTTGCAAGCGCAAGGACCCGGGTTTGATTCCCCGGTAACCACATAACAATACTGGGTGTGGAGACCCACACCCAGCAGCAACCAGTACCACATACCACAGTGCCGGGCGTGGTGGCTCACGCCTGTAATCCCAGCACTCGGGAGGCAGAGGCAGGAGGATTG
>PVIR01006143.1:0-12570 GCA_004026965.1 Petromus typicus
CTTTTCTTGACATCTTTAAAACTCTTCTCTGCACATTTCCCTTTTCAGATCTCTGGCCAAAAAGAAGCAGGAAGTTCAGGAACACAAATAAAGCTGAGTAATCCATCCATCCTCGTTTAAAAGACTAAGTCTTAATTCCAGTTCTCAAATGTTCACATCAGTTATGCAATCAACATATCGATTGGGAACCTGCTGCTCTAGGCCTGCAGCACTAAACTTGGCACTATTTTTTTTCTCTCTGAACAAACATCAATTAGTTACAAACTGCTAGCCATACCTAATTAGGACAAAATTTCTAAGAGTATCCTTTTCTTGACACTTTGGGCCTCTTGACTACTTACACAAAAATGTGTGATTTTCTTTTTATCTTTAATAATGCATATAGTAAATGAATGCTATCAGATTTCATTTGCAGCATATTATGAGACTTGCTGTTTAGTCACAAAAGTTAGTTAGTTCTAGAGTAAACCACAGATACAGGGCATGCCAGATTTGTAGTCTAAGAATCTGATCCTACAAACACATAAATATGTTATCTCCTTAAATCAAAAAGAAAGGAACCCTTCTCCACTGTTGGTGGGAATGTAGACTGGTACAATTATTATAGAGATCAGTGTGGAGATTCCTCAAAAAACTAGGATTAGAGGTTGCATTTGACCCTATTCCCAGGCTAAGGATATACATGAAAGAATAAAAAGATTCGTATCACAGTGACATATGTGCACTCATGTTTATAGCAGCACAGTTTGTGATAGCTAAATCTTGGAAACAACCCAAATGTCCATCAATTGGAGACTGGATAAAGATGTGGCTTTTCTATAAAATGGAATATCACTCTGCCATAAAGAAAGACAAGTCTGAGTCATTCATGTTCAAATGGATGTATCTTTAGGACATACTCATAAATGAATAAATGAAATAAACAGGTCACAGAAGTGTAAATGAGAAACTGAAAGTGTAAATGAGCTCTAGAATGTATGTTAGATATTGTAAAATAGAAAATATTCAGATGGAAATGTGGATGTGGTGGGTAACAAGGGGAAAAAAAACTTGTGATGGTAACACAAAAAGGAAACAAAGCTTATGTATATAGGAGGTAGGGATTGTAGGGTGGGAAGGGGAATGGGAAAAAATGAAAATCAAGTCATGTCATATACTGGTACAAATTGTCAATATTAAATATGATCATAATATGTATATAAAATTACTTGTTTCACAATAAAATTAATTTTAACAAGTCTCACAGGGGTCAACAAAGCATAGAACATGGTCACCTGTGAAAGAATATAGTAATCTGTAATTTCTGCTTTATGTTCATTGTCATTCCTAAAGGGGCCAAGTGACTAGAAGACAAAGTCTTTACATATCCCTCTCTTCTTCTCATATCCTATTAGTCAAGTCCAAAGGGCACAATACTTCCTGTACTAAATGAAGCAATGGTATAATGGATACTGTCCTGGTCAAGAATTCCAAGGCCTCATATTACAACTAGAGCTAGTTTGAATAGAATGGGAGGGGACACAGGAAGAGTCTGACCTCTGTTAATCTCTGGGTTTTCATGGTGGAGCTTTTCTGGAGGTGGATGGGTCTAAATTATGGAGTATGGATTACAGGTATGAAAACTGGGTTAGTCCACTGACTGGGTATAAGTAATAGGAAGCCCTGCCCTGGAGAGTGGTGACATCAACCATTAGGCTTGTGGCCTGAAAGGAATAAAAAGGAAAGACAGGAGGCAGGCTGCTGCTGCTTCCTGCCTCCTCCCTACTCTGCCATGGACTGTTTCTCCTCTTTGACAACCTTCTGCCATGTTGCCCTGCAATGGAGCCAGCTGACTATGGATAAAAAACCTCTATAAATTATGAACTAAAATAAACCTATCATCCTTTAACTTTGGGTGCAGGTATTTTGTCTCAGGAATGAGAAAGAAAGACAATGACCAATATTTGAAAAAAATAAGTTGATTTTTTAAAAGTAATACACATAGGAAATTGAAGAGTAATTAGCTTCTCATGAACTCACATCCAATATTAAATAGCTATGACTTGTATGAAATTCTTTCTAACAATTTTCTCCAGGACTTCCTCTGTGTGAAATGGTCTGAATTATTTAGAGGAGCTCAAGGACATTATCAAATCAAGACATTGTCATTCGCAGCTCCACTCCACCAGGTTTTGATATCAGCTTTTCCTCAGGGATCAGCTTCCCATCATTAACAGCACAAATATATTTCTCTTTGTATGATTCAAGACACCGTGCCACAAATATATCCTGTCCAAGCGAGCAACATTTGGCAACATTCACAAGATCTAATGTCACCGCAGGTAGTAAACTGTCTCCAGGAATGATTCAAGACTCAGTTCTCTGTTTTTTATAGCAGTCCATCCATTGGTTATGTCTAGGGATCCTAAGAAGCTGTCAAGAAAAATTAACCTAATTATTTGTGTTCCTGGAGTCTTAAAGAGCCAGCAAAGATGAAGATTGCCTCTTTTTATCATTTCTGTTCTGGATTTATTTCTTACATTTAACAGCTTTTACCAGCTATGTGTATGTACATTCTTTCTTTTCAGCAAAAGTATAGCTACTTTTTATTGTCAAGTGTTTTTCTCTTCAGTATGTACAAGTCTACCAGCTGCTGAAGGATCTATGCACCTCTTCAGGTGAGTCTCCACTTCTTTAAAATGAACTGAACATGGAGACTGAGAGACCAGAGTACAGTTTTCCCATCGTTTTCATGGCTCTTCTTATAGTTCCTCCTTTCGCCACAGGAGGATTTGGGATGAGGTGAAGCTAATTATCCTAAATCTCATTTCAACTTGTGAATTCGTCATCTTGGCATATGGCCACAGCTATCTGTTTGGCTCACTGTGCTGACTTACTTTGTTTACCTGGGGACAAAGTTACAATGCTTTCAGCTGAATTTATTTCCCTCTATGACTACTGTTGGATAAATTAAGTCCCAAATTAACGAGTTTAAACTATTAATGAAAAATATCAGAGCAATTTGAGATGATTTTTCCTTTGCAATATTGGTTTCTGTGTCATGAAGCTCTTTACTCAGGGCTGAATTCCAGCCAGATAGTTTCTGCTGACGTGAGCCTTAACAGACTGTTGATGGTCAAGGGGCAGGCAGGAGTTTCCAGGGAAATAAAACAAAACTTATGAAAACTGGCTTGAAGACACATTACATATTTATTATCAAGCAGCTAAACTTTTTGCTTATATCTGTGCCCAGAGCCTGAAGGAAAAATGTGAATTTGTGGAAACTATTTTAATAGTTGTTATGCGCCTGCTGTCATCCCTGGTTAGTTTGCCTTGTAACACACTTTCCTGTTATAAGGCATTGCTTAGACCACAAAGTAGGCTTCTAAGCCATTGCCTATATTCCTGGTTCAAAAAAAAAAAAAATCAGAAAGCAGAAGAATAAAAATAGCTGAGAGAATTGAATCCATTTGTAACCCAAGAATGCTCACAATTCTTCACTAGTGTCATAGTAGGAATGTCCAAATGCAAAGTATAAATTCAAAGGTCTATTTAGGAAGCTTTAAAAATAGCCTCACTGAGATTATAGGTTAAATTTTGGCTCTGAATTTCGCTTTTTCTATCTGGAGCAAGACTTATCACTCTCATCTGGTTTTCTATAAAGTAATATTTTTAATAGTTAAGCAATAAACAAAATAAGGATTTAAGTTATCTCAGCATTGCACTCTGCTGCTAGTCGATCTTTTGCAATTTTAAAAAATTCTGGTGCCTTAATTTCTCATCTTCAAATCCAAAATATCAAAAGCAATATCTAAAGATTATTTGAAAGCATTAACTAAATAAAATCCAGCTAGAGACAGTGTTTTGACTGTTCCTTTTCCTGTATGAAAAATCCTTTCTGAATAAACACTGTGAGAGATTGTGTTTTCTATTTTTCTGATGCCCCTTCATTGAAACCAAAATTTCTTCCTCATAGTCTAACGACTGAAAGCAACCAAACCACACCAAATACTTAACTTACTACATTAAGTTTATAGTACTGTGTACTAAATGTTATTTTTCTTTGCATTCTTACAAACAGCTCAATGCACGAACTTTGTATACGTATTAAAGATCCTTTGTAAATCCTATCATTGACCCACAAAAATTTAGCAGTACTTTGTTCCCAGGATCTTTTATATTTGTTCATCAATGGATCCTGCCGCCACTCTTTTTTAAAAAGATTTTCCCCTCCTTTTGAACATAACAAATTGTGATTGCTAAGCTAACTCAATTGATTCTATCAGCTTACCCATCTCTCCGTACACAGGACCCAGTTTTTGGTCTCATCTCACTGAGCTCCTCTCCACACCTAACATGTCGCCATAAGTAACAACTCCATGTAGCTGGAGGAACTGTCACTCTCGGTTCTGTGCTTAATGTAGAGGAGTCACATTAAGATGTGTCCAACTGGGGAAAAAAATTGAAGGAAGGGTACATAAAATGAAGAGGACTCATTGACCAACAAAAATCAATGAAGCAAAAACGGACCATTTTCCTCTCATTGATTTTCACTGCTCATTGTGTGTTGACAGGCATCTCTGCAACTTTCTGCTCCCTCGTGTTTCTCATGGAGGCCATGTGACAATGCAGACTCCCGGCACTTGGCTAAGCCCTGTTTGTCTACCAGGTTTAAACCATGAGCTGGGCAGAGACTCTCACTGAAGTAACTACCAGAGCTCTCACTGTCAGTTACAGCCAACTGGCCCCTGAGCAACACAGTCCGTGCTGGTTTCTGATAAAAATCTCATTGTGATTGCAGATCTGGTTTAGTGGCCTCTTGACTTTAGCCAGTCACATCTCAGTTAAGCCATCCTGAGGGAACCATGTCCTTCCCTTTCCCAGACTCAACCTCCCTATTCACAGAAATCTCATTTTACAAAAAGTGTCATCCATCATCGGCCCAAGCCAGGAAGTAGAAGTCCTTGCTGGGAGAGGGGCAGATAGAATGAGTAATTGGACGCTGCCTCTGTAGACCTGGCTGCCACCTTGAGCACCCAGACGCAAGAGGTGAGCCACTTCGGATTTCATCTCAGAGGCAATCAGGTGAGTGTCAAACTCTGTACCTATTTTTAAAACACACACACAGTCTGAAACAAGCCAGCATGTACTTTTTAAAGAAGTCATTTACCGTAATGTGTCATGAAGTCACTGGGGGTCTGGAGAACACTGGCATGAGTGCTCAGATAAAGATAAACTCCTTTTGATGCATGCCTGGAATGCAGAGAAACTGAGCCCTGGGGATATTCATCACCCTTTGCTTTTCCAAGAAAATGACCTAATAACAGCTAAGTCCCTATTTCCTTATTAGCATTCCATGAGGGGTACTCAAGGTACTCAAGTCATATCCGTCAATGACAGGACAAGAGTGCTCTCCGGATAATTAAACCCGCCCCTGTTCAGGCAGACAGTCTGGCAAGGTAGTAGCCATGAAATATTTACAAGGAGGTAAGGAAGGAAGGGCACACTTAGCTTCAAAAAAGGATTTAGGATCTGAATATGTGCGCATGGCATTAAACATCTGGTTGCTCAATCTAAATGAAAGGATAATACCTACAAGACTGAGAAAGCAATGGTATGCTAATTAAGGCCCACCATCTTTTAATTATAGGAAGAAGGTATTCCTAAAAAGAGCTTCCTTGTTGCATCCAGTGAATAAGTTGCCCCACAAGTAACGAACTTCCACACTTTCCTTCCTTCTTTCTCTCATCTCTCCTTCATTTCTTCCCTTGTACCTTTCAGTCTTCTCCTTTCTTCTCACAAATGTGGATTCTGTGCCTTCTAAGAACCAGGTAGTGTGCTAGGTACTAGGAACACAAAGTTAGGTCAGAATTCTTGGAAAGTTCTAGTTTTGTTTAAAAGTAGAGCATAAGCAACATTATAATGCAGACTACTAGGTACAAAGCTAGAGGAAGCCATGGGGACCTATGACATACACAGAAGGCACACGAGTGTGAGCACTGTTGAATCACCTAGGATTACCAGTTTTGTGTGGCCTCAGTTTTTAGAGTTAACTAAAGAAGGACATGATAAAAACAAAAAAGGAAAAAGATGATAGAAAGAACGGCATGTGAGAAGATATGGAATAACAGGCTATATTCAACAGAGATTCAATTTGGTGAGAGACAAACTGCATATACCAGGGAAAATTAAGGAGAAACGAAGCTACAGAGGCCAATCAGAACTGTGTGCATGCCTACCAACCTTGCATACCTACCTGAAGATTTGAGTTTGACCTGGAAAATTAAAAATTTATGTAAATCATGTTAGCCCTTTAGGATTACTTGTAGACTTGATTCATGTTAACAGTTCTTAGTCCCTTGTACTGTTACACAGGCCTGAAGTAAAGTAGAGAAGATATTCAGCTTAGCTTTGTCTTTTGTGTCCTGTCTTGTTGCTACAAGGGACACTTGCTACCTCTGAGGCCGAGCATTCAGAAGTTCCAATGTTCAGGCTCTTGCCTGAGAAATGCAAACTCTAACAGCTCCTTCCCTTTCAATCCGGGTCCTAGAGGGACATATCCAGACTTGACTGCACCAAACACAACCTAATTCAGCCAAAATCAGCCAGGCCTAAGCCCGTATGGTCATGTGACTGAGAAAAATAAACACATACTGCTCTAAGTCTCTGAGTTCTGGGAGGTTGTTTATTATATGGCTTTACTGTAGCATTAGCTGAGTAGCATAAGCACTGAGTTTTTTCTTCATCCAACACTCAAACCTCTGCCTTTTTAATAAAGTAGTAAGAAGATGGTTAACTCAGACTCCATTCAAAACTCATTTCAGATAAAATTAGTGCTTTTGACAGGGACAATGTATCTCATTGTATTAAGGAATGTATAGGCATGTAGAAGCAACCCTGGGTAAAATCACATTCGTGTAAATGAAGAATATTTGTCTTTTGAGAGTTAAGATTGGGAAGGAAATTGAAGGAAAGAGTTGTTCAATCACGCACTACAATTTTAAGTTAAACAGACAAATGCTGGAGTGTCTATCCAACATACAATTCCCTTCCCCTGTGGACAGCCCACCGGATCCTAACGTCCTCAAAGTGAAACCCCAGTACCATGTTTCTACCACTTGTCTCTGCTCCCCAGCTTCAGAGTACTAGAACTGAGGATATATAAACCAAGAAGAGGAAAGGAGAATATGATAGGAAAGCTGGGGCTGGAGTCTGCCTCAGAGGCAGAGCAATTGCCAAGTATGAATAAGTCCCTAGATTCAATCCTCAGCACAAGAAAAAATTCCACCAAAGAAAAGTCAAGAAAGCCAGTCTGTACAGGGGAGAAATAGGGTCAAAGTACAAAAAGTAGTAGTTAGCTGGCCTCTGAAGGCAGAGTACATCCAAGATAAATTGCCTTGGTACCTATAACTGTCTCTTCTATTCACAATCCCCAAGGCCTGCCAGCACTTCCTGCCTTTTGACCCAAGATGTAACTCTGAATCATAACAATAAATTCTCCTTCTGCCTTCACTTGAGGAAGTTTCCTTTATCTGAAATCAAAAGAAACTTGGGGAAAACCTGCCTTGTGCCATACATGTGTCAAGCATTAGGGGCACAAAGAAAATAGGACAGATCAATGCATATAATTCTTAAACAGTTTTTAAGTTATAAAAAAAATGTAGATGCTATTTCTTTTCCAGACCAGAAGGGTCCAGGTAGTCACTAATAATGATTATTAAACTGGATCCCAAATTGCAGACAGGGAATTGCTAGATGAACAGGTTATCCAAGGCAATACAATTAGCAGAGCCAAAGGCCATCTGAGTGAACCAGTAGAGGTCTGAGAAATGGCTTGCAATTGAGTAATCAAGGGCATTGCTGATAATAGGAGAAATATCGATGGAGCAGTTAGCACAGTAGCAGAGCTGGAGTAGATTAAAGAAACAACTGAGAAAATAGAAACAAGAAAACATGGAAACGTTTTCAAGAAGGATGAGTCTGGAAGCAGGAAGGCTTGGGTGGAAGGAAAGAGGCATGGGATTGGGGAGTTCTGTTTGTTTAAGTGGGAAAGGCTTCACATTCTAGACATCAGGAACATGTGTCACGGGCTGACACATCTCAGAGGGGTATTTCTGTGGGCAATGATGAGCAGAAGAAACAATACAATGGAATTAGGAAATAATGTGCAATGAAGATAAAGGCAGTCCTTTCAGAATGTGCAAATTTAGTCAAACTAAACTGTTCTTATTATAAACCAACTGCTTCAGAGGAAATTATTTGGGGGGAAAATGCACTGCCATCCTATGAAGGAATGTCTGAAAACTAATTACTATTTCTAACTTATTCATCCCCAATGCCTCACCAACATGATCCTTTGTAATAGATTCATATTTCAAAGTGTGGAATAAAAAAATTGTGCCAACTAACAATGACACCGAGACAATTCTCTCAGGTATACAGTGAGGGGGAAAATGAATATGGGAAGATTTTTAACACTATTAAATTACAGAGTTGGCTTCCTTTTATAACTCTCATTTCCCAAGGATATTGAATGTATACCAAACAAATAAATGAAAATTTATTTTGTTGGTGTTGAAGAATCTCCTGTATGTAGGTAGCATCATTTGACAAAGAGATCACTAGTCAACACTGACTATAATTTTAGAGACAGGAAAAATGTCATCGAAGGAAAACTACCTTCAGTGAAATGATCAGAGCATAGAAAGTGTTGCACCAGCCGTATTTTCTAGAAACTTGAGGCATTTTTAAGATATTTTCATGCCCCTTCCACCACTGTCACTATTACATTATTACTATCATTATTCTAATCATTGGCATCACCAACACTATCTCCAGTTCTACTTAGAACACCTCTACTACTTCCCTCACAACCATCATCTTAATTCTGATCACCATCACCACCCCTGCTGTCACCACTCCTGCCTTCATCACCACTACCATCAACATCACGACCTCCACCACCATTCCTACCACCATCTCTATTTCTATCACCATCAAACCTCTATAAATAAGTTGGTTTGATTCAGAAATTTTCAACATGGCCCATCCCATTGCAAGCATTTCCTGGGCTCTTTTTGCTCTATGATACTTTACCTGCTATATTTGTGGCTGATACATATACAAATACAGTTTAGGGGCAGAGATAGCAAGTGGAGAACTAAGCCTCAGGATGAGAGGTGGAGGAACAGGACACGAAGCAGTCATGCTGCTATAATGACCTGTCTCTGGAAGTATGTTGGCCTGCTGCAGGATGGATTTTTTGATAAGAACATCCAAAAATAGCATGTGCAGCCAGGCTTTATCTTTAATGTCCCAGCATTGATCAAAAAAGGGGGGATTCAACTAAGCCAATGATGGGGAAAACTAATTTCATGGTAAAATAATTCTAAAATGTATTTAAGGTGCACAGGCAAGACCATTTTCAAAGAAATCTGCATTACAAAACATGCATGAGAATTGAAGACTCCATTCAGACAACCTCCAGCTGCTAAAGAAAACTGTTATTCTTTAGCTCTCTCCCACTGTTTCATGTAAACAATTTTATGAGGTAGAAAAAGCCTCTTAGCACATCGGCCCTTGTCAAGAAAGATGCATACGGTGTAAATATTTTGTTTTGTTTCTTCCATTAGCAAACATTTCTTTTCTTTAGCAAAAGACATGAATAAACAAGAAGAAAAAAGTGGGGCTGAAATTATTTACTAGCTTTTTTGAAGAAAATCAATATGGAAAAGGCATCTAAAAATGGTCTTTTTCTACTCAGTGAAGTCACATCTTCCCTGTGACATGCAGTATTTTATGTTTATTGGCAAAAGATCCAAAATAAAGGTTTTACTTCTTAAAAATGTCAAAAATTCAAAATTATGGTTTTCACAGCCTCATAAACAGGGCTTGGTAGTGTACATACAGCAGACTTTTGTCATTATTTATGATGGTAACACCCTACCCCAGCAGGTGTGTGCTGAGGACACTTAAACTTGTGGTGGGAACTATCATTCCAACCCAGCTCTACAGTTCAGGACCTTTTTCTTTTTTTTTTTAACCTTGTTCCCTCTGCAGGAGATGGGATCAAGTGTCATGATACATGTGTATGATTGTAACATGCTAAATGTTGTAAAGAAAACCCAGTTGGTCACACAAGTTAATGTTGTAGAGCTCAGTTGTTACATTCTGATTCAAACTTATTTCAATTAAAACGTACTAAAGGTTTTTTTTTCCTGTCTGGGATTTCTTATAATTTATGAGGAAAAAAAAGTCCTGTTAAAATGCTAGAACTTTTTATACATGCCTATTTCTACTTTTGTTTCTAAGTCTGACTTGTCTTTCTCTTGAATTTAGGACTTCAATTCTCATACAGGATCATGTACGACAATCTAGGACTTTCAAAAATGCAAGCAGCTTCTTGGAAAAGTCAGTAGTAAGATATAAAGAAAATAGAAGTTTTAATCATTAGGAAAACATGGGCCTTGGATGTCAATAAAAAGAAAAAACACCGAATACACCAGCTCAGGATTGTGGGTTTAATGTGGCCGACATAAATTTGGGGGTTCCAACTTGAATCTTGATATACATGTGATTGTTCTCAGGTCACACCTAGCTCCAGCACCTCTTGCTCACTAGCTTATTTCGCAGTGAAACTGTGGCTACAAACAGAGGCTCCAGAGTTAGGTCGATTTATAGTCTACTTGTTACATGACTATGAAGTCTGAATAAGAAACAGTGAATATTTAAATTTTTAAAATATTTATTTCATGTGTTTAGTTGTGTTGGCATGTTTACCTTATTGTCCTGAACCCATTCAAAATGTTTACCTTCCACGGTCATTTTGACTTTGAGGAAGAGTCAAAGGTCATATGGGGCAAATCTAGTGAACAGGTGAAAGAAGATGCAGTGTCTTTTTCTAATGAGCCTGTCTTTTTCTGTTGCATGGCACTCCGCAGCAGCATTCACCATATTTTTCATCACACTTCATAAAGACACTCAGGAAAAATATATTTCCAGAACTGCCTTAGAGCATGACAAGAAGAACAGGATAATTGTAGTAAAAATGAGGGGGTATATATTGGGATATAATTTCCATAAATTTTAGTACATGTTGCAGTATGTAATGATTTGATTTGCTTCAATTTCCTACCCTGCTAAATGGTTGTAAAAAGCAATCTTGTGATATACTTGTATAAGAATTAGTTAAGAATTAATATGTAAAGAATGATTACTATACAGGAAATGTTAAGTTAATGCTATGGTTGTTATTTATCATTATAATTAGTTATCATTATTCTCATGAATATCTGTCCCTTAAGAGGATAAGCTTGGTCGGAAAGGGACCAGACCCTGCACATCTATGTAGCATGAACAATGCTATGAGCATAAAACCAGCTCAATGAATTAAACATATCTAGCCTCTAGTTTCTATTAGAAACCTACTGAGGTACAGATAAAAAATGACCAAGGGCACAATTATAAAAGAATAATGAGAATTCCAAAAATATCCCATTTTGCTGCATGATCTTGCTTCTGTTTTCCTATGAGATTAATTAAAGAGAAACAGGACTCAGGACAGATTTAGGCAGAGGACAGTGTCAAGTGCTAATTGGACATCCCCTCGAGTTGTTCTGCAGTCCTTCTCCTCTGTCCATGTTGAATGACCCACGTTGAGAGACGCCTTCCCCTTTAAACACACAGAACGCACCAAGAGCTGGACGGTGCAGTCAGATCTTGAAACTTCAATAAAACCACAAGGATGGGAGCCATCTCTGGGACGTGCTGACCTCAAGCAAGCACAGTGGGTGCGGGGATGGCAGAAATGTTTGCAACTACACAGCTCTGCAAGGGGCAACAGGAAGAACAAAGGGAAAACTCACCTGCAAAGAAGAAATGACTGAGGCAAAGCAGACTGGTCGGAAGTGGCACTATGGCTTCAGTATCACTGTATATTTTTCTAACCTTTTCTTCTAACTTTTTTTGCTAAGAAGTACAGAAAAGTTGAACTCTTTAGGTGACCTCCATCTTTTGCTATGACCAGGAAGTCCTCGTCTATAGCACATGGACGCTTCCCAACACAGAATGATTTCAACTTAAAAATCGTGCAGTCGTATGTACCATTTTTTAACTTTAATAAGGCGTAATCAGCAAACAGGAACTGCATATATGAGCAACAAGACGTTTTCATACATAAATGCATGTAAAATGCTCACTGCAGTAAGGCTAATGAAAAACCTAGCAATCACCTCATAAAATTATCACCTTCTTCCTTCTTTCTTTCCTTCGTTTTTGTTGTAAGAATAGAAATTCTGTCATTCATGATAACAAGGATGAACCTGAAGGATACTATATTACACAAAATAAGCCAGACACAGCAAAAATAAATATTACATGATCTCACTCATATGTGGAATCCAAGCCTAACTCATAAAAGCAGAAAGTAAACTAGTGGTTGCCATGGTTGAAGGGGGTTGGGAAATAGGGAAGTGCTGGGCCAAGAATACAAACTTTCAGTTATGGAAGATTACTAAGTTTCAGAGTCTTTATGTATGGTATCATGACCATAACTAGCAATACCATATTATCAGTGCAAAAGAAAATGTGCCA